>WYDF02088990.1:0-24248 GCA_009867245.2 Adranes taylori | reverse complement strand
TATAAAAATATTACAAAAGGCATATAAATAAACAAAGTCAAGCAGCTACAGGCTCAAATAACATTAAATCTTGATATTAGAACATAATAAAATCACATTCGGGTCCATTGGACCCGCTCGGTAGACAGAGGGTTAATAACTTAGACGCACGTTATGATCGCACAAATCGTTTTGTAATTCCACAGGAAAAGCAGACATGTTATGACTACCACCTCGAAATGGCTACTTTTAGGTGCATAAAGTGGATTCCATGTCAAATGTGTCTGTCTTAACAAACTGTTGAAAATACATCAGCTTCATTTTGCACCTTAATGGTGTATGTGGCTTAGTCTTTGCATTTTGATTTGGAAGTTCAAAATAAATAATTTTTAAATTCTTGATAATCTAATACAACGTAATATATCCTCCTCATATGAAACAAAAATTATACTTAAATAATTGACTGAAACTTCATAATAATTTGTTATAGAAAATAAGACACATCATTATATTATTATTATTATTAATAACAATTGTAACCATACATACTAATATTTTCTTTGGCATAAAAATAGTTAAATTAATAACAAATAACTCTAAGAAAAATTGTTATTAGAATAAATCCATTAATTGGTTTTGCTTCAATTTGGAAAATATTATCAAACCACTAGTTAACACTAATAAGTTGATAATATTTTAATAAAAATAAAAGAATTATAAAAATCCTGTAATACGTAAAATGCAACAAATAAGTAATACTAAAACATTAGACTATTGTATAATAGTATAATATACAAAATCCATAAGAGGATTTATTTGCGTTCAACTGTCTATTTACTTGAATTATGCAGAATAAATTTTTATGCGTTGTTTTTCGGAGCATGCTTTTCATACTTTTTCCCGTCTTATTTTGTATAAAAACGGAAATATGCCATTGCAGATGATTTTGCTGGTGCTTCTTTTATATTTATAGGATAAATGTTCGCATCTTTTCATCTTGTATATTTCTTTTATATAAACTAGAAGGGTCGATTCCTTCAAATGCATTTCATCTACAGTTTTCAAACGTTTAACGCTAAAGTTGGAGCACATTATGTAGTGTTTATTTTAAACGTTTTAAAGTCACGATCTTATAGGAAAATGCATAGCTATATCAAAGTATTCTTACATCTAAACTAGAAAGCTCATATTATATAAGCATCTGCAACTCCCAAACTTTGAGCGCAAAGAATAACAAAACACAATTAGTTCTTATTTTAAAGCGTATTAGACATAACCTGGATTACTTTTTAGTTACAGGTGCATAACCAGATTTTGAAAAACAAAACTTTTACATATTGCTGGAGTCTGTTAAATGAGGAATGATTTAACAAGTTCTATAAGGTGAAGAGTTAGTTGGACGCTGTTAGCAATCTAAAGAATTATTTATTAGCGAAATATTTAGAATCTTTCAAAAGAATTCCTTCTTTGGTAGTTGGTAAATTCAAAAGCAACTAACATTATAATTTAACTCTACGTTTGTGGCCAAACTGGGAAATTCTTGTAAAGAAAATCCAATCACTTGATAAATGGTATTTATAAGTGTTGCTAAAAATTGTTGCATTCATGCGAAGCCCTGGGAGCACGCAAAATCGAAATACAACAGATAGCTAGATGATATCGGCATGTTCTGTTTCCCGATGAACCGTCCGATCATGCAGAGGAACTGAATATTACTCACACGTGTGATCATCAGAAGGAAATCGATAAGTTTTGGCACGTGGCGTAGTATCCATTCAGAACAGTTGCAGATAAAACTTTGTTAGAGTATTCTTTATTTCGCAGAAAGCCTTTCTGTTTATTTCAAGCAATTTTGGAAAAACAAGAACTTGACATAATATATGGTGTTTCCGGCTTTGGAAATTTTGCTAACGTGTTTAACAATTCGTATACCACGAACAAGGTGAATAAGAAGAAGAACAATTTAGTTTGGGAGCAACTTGACTTTGAATAGAAGTATTTTATTTTAGAGGACATAGTTTCAGTGGAAGTTGGGAGAGCCATCCTTTATATTTTTTTCTACGTTTCGATTATCGTCACAATTCTCTTTTAAAAGATTCCAACACGAGAGATCCTGCTTCAAAAATTCATTTGATATAACCTGTTTCATGATTAAAAATATACGAACACTAAAAATGGACTAGTAGATAGGTACGTGAAATTCACAAGAGCAATTTTTTGTAATTTTTGTAAAGTTAAACTAGTAGTAAATTTTGAGAAGCGCCGCTTTAATTTTATTTCGCATCCCTGAAGGCTACGTACACCATGAGTATCCCTATATACGTATCCGGATTATCTAATAAAAATGCATATATTCTTTTGTGACGCGTCGAGGTTTCGCCTGAAACTCACGTATTTGCACCTAAAAGAGGTAAATAGGCTACTTCATACGCTTTACGTTTTGAGGAACTGGGTGACTCGTTTTCTTTTATTTTATATTTAAATTGTATTCCTTTTTTGTTGCACATCTATAAAGTCTTGTTTGAAAGCAATTTGCACCTTTTAAGTAGTTATTATTCAGATAGAGGTAAACACATTTTGTAGACTACGTATAACAATAAATATATAAGCTAACTTTTGAAAGAGAAGCTATGACAATATAGAAGAAATAAAATTGTTAATATTGCGCTAATTTCAATTTGATCAAAATTCTGTTTCACTTTATTCCGTTTGAAATTCATTCAACATTAAATTGGTCCCAAAAATAATTGAAATTGTTATCCAATCAAGAAGTGTAAAAATGGAAAAGCCTCAGATATTGACAGCATACCTGCAAAAACACTCAAGAGCGACGCTAATCTGACAGCAGAAATAATGCTCCATCTGCTAAACCAAGTGTGGAACACCGAACTAATGCCAGCTGCTTGGAAAAGTGGAGTGATTTAAAAACTACCCAGGAAAGGGGATCTCACCGAATGTGACAACTGGAGAGGAATAACGCTCGTATCTACATCAAGCAAATTTTTTTCGCGTATTCTATTAATTCGCATCAGTAAAGCACTGGATGGAAAATTAAGAAAGGAGCAAGCTGGATACAGAGAGAGAGCAGATGCTGTACTGAACAAATAAACACGCCAAGAATCAGAGTGGAGCAAATGCTTGAATATCAGTCGCCCCTAAATCTGATATTTGTCGATTTCGAAAAGGGTTTTAACACCATAGATCGAAATAGTCTATAGTCAGCTATAAGAAATTACGGACTCCCAAAAAAAAAATAGTGCGCCTAATTGAGACAATGCAGAGTGGATACAAGGAGATAATTGGCCTCAAGATCCACAGTCCAAAAATAAAAGAGCTACAAGGTAACCCTGCCAAGAATGACCCAATCCCCCTCCACGGAGAAACTATTGAAAGAGTCGAAACCTGCTGCTGCTATCCAGGGCGCGTAATTTCATTAAATGAAGAGGGTGTAAGCAGCTTTCATCCAGCTGTGCCCGATATGGTGGTTCAAAGATATATCATTAAAAACAAAATTCCGATTACTGGAATCTAATGTAAAATCAACAATCTTCTACGGATGAGAGACGTTCAAGACAACGGCCAGACTATATCAACAAACACAAGCACCAATAAACCGATTTTTGAGGACCGTCTTACGAATCTGATGACCAAACTTAAACTCCAACGAAGCACTATGGCAAAGAACAGGACATGTTCAATACGCTACCGACATAAAAAGGATAAAATAGCGCTGGATTTGCCACACATTACGGTGAGGTCCTGAATAAATTCTGAATCGGCACTTGACTGAAAGCCCCAGGGAAGGCGTAGACCGCGGCACACATGGAGAAGAACTGTTCAGAATGAGGTGACAGAAATCGGCAAGCCCTGAACACAATCAAACCCATAGCAAAGAATAAAACCGCCTGGAAAACCGTCACAGAAGCCTTGGAGGGATTCTAAAGGAAATAAGTAACTAAAAATATCCACCTCTAGGAAGTTAAGTAGAAGAACAACGAACATTTAATGTTAACACTGACTGGAAGGGATCACACTGTTTCGTCAGGTTGATAGATAAATGTGTTTTTTGATGTTTTGTAACAATCAATGTTTTGTAACCAAGCATGTTACTTGAAATGGATTAAATTGGTAAATTACGCAAACGCAGCACTGAAATAGGCAGTTATTAAATTTGAACATGGTCTATGTTGGATATGCGTAGGCATTTTTTTGCGGCACACCGTTAGCTAGCCATATATTGCCGCACTGATCTGTGTTTAATGCGTGTTAACTGCTTATGGACGCTGTCGCTGTATAGTATGTATGTGTGTAGTAGTAGGGGATTTTGGATATGCTGTTGATATGTAAATATACCAACAGCGTTCAATGTAAAGATTGATAGGTGTACTCTGCTTGACTGTCTACTCATGGGATAACGTGCGAAAACCGCACAGACTGAGATCTATGTGTTTTGGCTAACCGTATGCCACCGCACAGAGTAGAATCAGACTGAAGGTTCGGGGTTTATAAATACCCGTGCACTTATTTAGTTCCTATTTTGAAAGATCGAAGACAAGGCAGTCAGCAGCAGTAGCCAGCAGTCAGCTACCAAGACGAAGCTGCAGGCAGAGCGAGAATCAGCGGCAATTGTACGCCTGACATGATGTTAGCAAAACAAAACTGAGCTTTACACTTTTCAGACAATATAGTCACAAGAAAAATAATTGCCATGCCAAATCACGTACAATTTCCTTGAAGAGTGATTCGGAAATGTGGTAATATTGCAACGATAGAAATGTCTACGCAACTTAGACAATTAGAATTGAAATGTCATAGTTCTTATTAGTTCCGTATTTAGACATTTTTGCGGCAACCATAACCCGTACTTCTATTAAACCATAACTTTGGCTGCTCTCGGGGTCCAGTACGTTGAAAAGTACATAGTAGACAATCCGGTTAATGATAGATATACGTCTGTTGGGTGTAGCCTATAAGAGCTTTCACAATTGGTCCTCCGTTTCTATAACAACGTACGTCGGGTGAGGTCACATACTGTTACAGCAGCCCGTCGGGGATTAAGTGAGTCGGGTGGCTCCGTACACCTTCGGGGAAAATCGGGCTAGAGCCACAATCGTATCGTACTACCAGCCAGGAGAAGATTCTAGAATTTACACTTGCTTGCTAGAGGGGGAGCACTATAGCGGTGCAGAGAGAGTTGATGCACGGTAGTCCCTCTCCTTTGTTGGTCAGCTGATGGCGATGCCTCGGCTGTGTGCGGTTGTATATATATGGCGAACTATAGGCGTCAGCGCCACTTCCGTTCCAGTTTTTCGAATCAAAATCTTAACTAGTCATTCTCAATGAATCATTCTGGGCATAGGTAACTAAGTAGCTAAGTAGTCCAGTGGTACGAATTCTTGCTGACGGGTGAAATGTCTCTAAATGATTACTAAGAGAAACAGCATTCACAGTTTACAATATAAGTCTACTTATTCTTATGAATAACAGAAATGAATTCAAATGTCATGAAATATTATTAAAGTCAAACTTAAAATCATAGCAAATAAGCAATAGCAATAATATTATATATAAAGCATATAATAAGCGGTGCATGGGCAAATGCAATCGTGCGGTGATAATGATAACAATTTTAGCAATACAGAAAATATGTACATGTGGATTATAATGCAACTCGGAAGCCGAGCTTAACCAGAGTAAAATGATTCAGATGATGGATATGATATTGTAGTGATGGGGTTAAGTGAAATAAAAATAATAAAATAAAATTAACCAAGGAGATGGAAATAAATTTGTTATATCTTACAGGTAAGCGAAAAACGATTCTTACCTGAACAATATTATCAATGAATCGATGATCTTTTTTCAATCAAAACAATTTTAATACTTCTTACAATATATTCTGTAATCCTAATTCAAATAATTCAAATAATCCTTACTTGCACCCAAAATAATTAATCCGTTTTAACTGATCAAAGTAAATACTTCTTTGTTACTTCTATACTTTGTCAAACCTAAAATTATCTCCCCCGTCAGCCATAAAAGTGATTGCTATTCCATTACAATAAAAGTGTTTTACAACTGAATAGTTCAAATTTTTTAAAGTAATCGTCCCTTAGCGCAAAATATTTTGTGTACGGAATATAAAATTTAGAACTGTTGTTAATAATTTTTAACAGGTTTGCAGATTGAATATGTTGTCACGCTTATTTGAATTTTATAACAAATATAATTATTGGGCTAAAGAATGCGTAGGGATAGTGTGAAGTGAGAGAGAAAGAGAAATGGTAAAAAGTGGAGGCTAAGTCTGTGGTATAAAGGAAAAGTGTAGAGGTAATAAAGAAAATAATGGAGGAAATAAATAGAATGTAGGTGAAAGGTAAGAGGGTTTAAAGATTAAAATATAGAAGGGAGGAAAAGATGGAAAGGGAATGGGAGGGAAGAAAAGGATAATAAAGTATCGAAGAGTAAGGGAAGGGGAAATATGGGGGAGGAAAAAAGGATCTTTGCTGAGAAAGGGGTTAAAGATGAAAAAATATAGTTGAAGAAGTCATAGAAGCCTGTCCTATGACCTGAAGAAAGGAAGTTTCTGCTATATCAGTGAGTGTGAATAATTTGTTTTGTGAAATTTGGGATTTTTTTCTTTAGGATTTTTTTTCTTTTATTGTTTTTTTTTCTTTTTTTTTGATTTTGTTAGATATTTTATGATACATTTTATTTATTGAAATATTGTTTATTTTACTTTCATTTGTTTTTTGTTGTCCATGTATGTTATATGCCAATAAAGGTTTTTCTGTTTGATTGATTGATTGATATAATTATGTCAATATATTATGTCAAGTTTATTTAAATATACAAATATTTTTTATTTATAAGTAGTGTTCTATAAATTATTCTTGAATTTTCAAATATATTGCGTTATGAGAATATGCATACTTGGGAATACTATAAGCCACCCTAATACTTCGGTTAACGTAAACGTTATATGACTGAGGGACTTAAACTCTCCTCGGTAAACATAGGTGAGTAATATCAGTAAAATATACTCTAGTGGGCGCAGAGAGAATGGCTGCACTGAAAGCCACTGTAGTACATCGGTGAACGTAGCTGTTATGGCTAGTGAATGACTGAAACCAACCTCGATGACCGTAGGTTAGATACATACACTCTAGTGGGCGGGCAAGAAAAGAAACACAGTAATTCACTATTGCACCTCGGTGAGTCTTGGAGTTTCAGGTACTGAGTGACTAAAACCAACCTCGGTGAGCGTAAGTTAGAAATATATATTCTAGTTGTATAGGAAATAGGATCGCGGTAAGATGAAAAGAGAAACAGAGCTATTAAATATACATGCATGCAAAAAAAGCATTATATGGTATATCTAATTGCTCACCAATGACGTTGTATCTACGTCGAATATCGATGGCTGTTGTTCTGTCTTGGCTGCTGATGTCGCGGATTCTTGCTACTGGCTGCTTTACGATCGTAAATAAGGAATTAAATAATTCTACTAAATAAGTGTCCGGTTATTTATATCCTGGGCAACACAGCAAGAAGCCCAGTCTGTGTAGTAGCGAGCGCTGCTGCCGTACATAAACAATAGCATGGCAATATTTCCACTCCTAACAGCAGCGAGCCATGTCGCGTCTTATACGAACATTAGCGCGATCACGTTACGTACTTCGCGGTATTATGTACGCACTGATCACGCACCAGTATGATAATTCATTGTACGAATGAGGGACCCAAGTAACATTGTTACATAGTTGAAAAGAAAAGTAGGTGTTCAGAAAATAAAAAATGCCCAGAATGAAAATAAAAGGAGAGTAAACCAAGTCATTGGTTTGTACCAAAAACAATGTAAATGCAAGACTGGGATGTGAAAATAAGGAAAATTGTAATGTATATTACAGGAAAAGGGGAATTTGGAAGTAAGTTCGGGAACTCGGAACTTGGAAGGAACGAAAAGCGTAAAATTCAAGAGTGAAAGAGCAGAGTAGGAAAAGCACAAGTGTATATTTCGGACAATGTTGTAGTACTTTGTTCAGCGTTGTGTATCATGTGAGTAGAAATGATCTACCTAAAATAAATTACAACTCAATTGCAATTCCAAACATCAATGTGAGCCGTAAACACAATTTACGGTAATCTTATCTTCCTTAAATTTCAATGTAATTTATATTTTCACAAACAAAATACACACCTGTAGAACTGTATCGATACGGAATTAATATATTTGGTAGGTACAAACGCTTAAACAAGATTAATTCCGCATCGCTCTTTTAGAAAGAAACGGATATGTGCTATAGAGAGTTTTCTAAAAGTGTGCTTATCAGAATAAAGCAAAGATGACAGGATTCCATACATAAATCATAAAAGCTAGAAGCCAACGTGTAAAAATGAATGTAAATATGTAAGAACGAATATAAAAGTGGCAGAATAACATGGCGCAGTCAGCATTACGTAGTATCAATTTCAAATGGATACCAGATTGGTTTAAAATGTAAAGAACCATCTTAATGTTAGAAATCTTCTATATATAAGTGTATTATGTGTAAGTGGATTTTTTCTGAATCAATAAAATAAATCAAATTTACGAGAACTGCTACAAAAGGGCATCATCAATAAGAGTCTAATCTCTGCGTTCATGTTAGGTAAGACGTAATATGAAAAGTCATTGTGACGCGTTTTAAAGATCAACAGTTTACGGAAAATGCCAATAAGTAAGTCAGCATTAGTTTCTTTATCAATATTCATTTCTTTCGTCAATATTATGTACATTAAAAGAGATATGCAATTAAATAATAGTATTCCTAGATTTTGATTGTCACTCCATTTTTATTAAACTTATTTTGTTTCAAACACACATTGACCCAAACAAACAGAGCGAACAGAACAAACCGAGTATGCATGATCTATTCATTTCTCCAAGCGGGACAAAACACTAGTTCAAATCCTACCGAATCAAAATAAGATTTAATTGAGTCGAATTCTTTAAATCGTTCTCACTTCTCCAAACTTGAATAAAGTGGTGGGTCTCAAAAGGAAACTGTTTGAATAACATGTTTAGCGAAAAAATCTGTACTTTACATCGAGCGAAACAATTACTTATTAGCTAGCTATATAATGTGTATTCACGCATTCAACGGTTTAATGCACGCTTTCAACGACAGGAGACTGGCACTCTCGCTGTCTATTTGCATCTCGTATGATAGCAGCCATGTAGGATCGTAGGAATAATATATGATTATATGTCTATTTCTTTCTCTGCGTATTGCATTTATGTAGCTATTATATTTGCCTACTGGTTAAAAAAAAACGTTTGTTTGGATAAGATTGTAAATGCTCGAAAGAATATTTCTCAAGGTATTATTACACATTAGATTTTTCAACGAACTGCTTACTAATTAATCTTATACAACTGTTCATTATTTAATATTTTAATATATTTTAAAAATATGTATTTTTAATGAATAATGTTTTAAAGATAAAATTTAGTTAATTATTAATACATTCATTTATTCATATTGTATTTCCTTTTGTAGTAAATATATTTTTCATACCCTATTACCACTATCTGTTATATTTCTAATACTGCAAAATTGTCTGTCAGTTTGAAGCAAAATTATAATCTTAAACTACTTTGTTAAAACGTATTCGTGTGAAACTTTTGAAACAGTTTTCCAAAACTTTTCCAAAACCTTTCAACAAAGTGTTTAATAACGTTTTCGAAAAAAAAGCTCTATGCACATCACTTCAATTCCTCTACTCTTTTTTTAACGCAGCAACAAGTTAAACAAAAACCTCAAACGGTAAGAAAAATCAAACGGTAAGGGGAGATAGGGATAATGATAGGGGTAATGTAATAAAAGAAGCAAAGGGAGAAAGATTGGACAGAATAGTTTCATTTATATTTCCTTAGGCCCTGTAAACCTAACGAGGAAATGTATAGAAGTGAGATGCGGGGATGTATAGATTTGAATTTCAGTATTTTTTTGGCGCTTGCTCGGTGTGTTACATCTTATTTTGTTTTATTGTATTGTTATATTATTTTGCCAATAAAAGTTTCTTGAATTGAATTGAATTGAACAAACGATAAATGATTTACCCTCCCAATGCCGAAGCTACAGTATATTTTCAGCTAAAAGTCATGTATGTGGATCACATTTTACTTCCAGCTTTCAAAACAATTAAAATGGCAGCAAAAATTAATTAATTGCGCTACACATATAGATGGACTAGGAAGCATATTTTGAATTGATCAAAATAGTTCTAGGGTTCTTTAACAGAACGACACTCTACAAAGTTTCTGACACACATCAAAATTCAAATCAGATTATTATTAATGAGCATATGTTACCATTAATTAGCACATGTTGAATAGAAATGACGTATCATTTCCGGTGTCTACCATAATTTGTTTCTGTTCTAAATTATGAATGTCTATTATCGATTTGAAAAATACATAAATAAAATCATTTGCAGTCTAAAGATATACTATTCCAGGGCTGATAAATGATTTCTACTCTGAAAGGAGTCACACTGAATTTCATTTCTTGTGCAAAACAGTCACTTAAAAGCTTTAAAATTTCAAGCATATAATAATTAATTTGCTTACTAACAATAATTATGGAAGTAAAATTAAAGTCGAACAGAGAAATTCATAGCCAGCAGAGGAAACAACAACTAATGAGTTACAAAATGAATGAGATACATTTTAGCGTTTCACCGAGGAGGCGAAAGTTGATGAAAAAGTATTTAGAAATAGATGAGAAGAATAGTAAGTGTTAGAAAAATGCCAAAGAGAAAACAAAAACAGAGTCAAACAAAAGCTGAATTATACAAAAAAAAAATGCTCGGATGTGAAAAGATATTTAGCCATCTTAAATATATAATCTAAAGGAATTCGCGAATTATTGGGCACGTGCAAATAAATACATTGCAAGGCTAGCATCAATGTCGGTCAGCGAGAGGAAAAAACTTGGCCGTGGTAAGAAAGAATTTTGTGGTCAGTAGAAAACTAGGGTAGACTCTTGCGTAAATGAGTCTTTCCCCGTCCATCTATTAGAAATAGGTAATGTAAAAAATATTTATCTATTGGACGCTTAATAAGTAACAGTGCGACACTTTTTTTACGTCAGGAAAAATAATCGCCGATGTATTTAAATGTGAGTAGAAGTTATTTCATTATAAACATGTTTAGTTTTCTAGATTTTTACTTTGAATAAATAATGTTGATTATATTTTACATAAATAATTATGTAGCAAATCGTGTTCTAGTATAAAGCTCACTAAGTATGTATTTTATTGAAACGTCATAAGTAATTATTATTGCTGTTTTTCAACTGATATGCTTTAATCTAACCTTTGACTATGCGCAAATAAATTGAGTCGATGTTTATTTTTATCTTTCATATACCATATACGTATGTGATACGTATATGAAAGATATAGGATTCATGTTTTGAAATTTCAACTTAGTACGTCTCTTGTATCGAAATTACTGCAATCTGATAATACGCTTCAAAAAGGGGGTCATAAGGAAGAACGTTCATATAAAAGGTTTTTTGTAAAAATAAATTTCTTGCTTAAAAAATTAAAAGAAGCGTCGATTTTAGGTGGTGATGCGTATGTACGTATGGATGTATGTTCAAGGAACCTCTATTTTGTTAGTATGAACAACTGAATATACTTAACCAATTTTTAGCCAGAAAAAAAAATTCTAAAACTTTTTTGTAACACCCTCTACTTAAAATGATAAATACTTAAAAAATGCATTTCTATTTAAATGCTGATGATAGGTCTAACTATTATGATTTCAAAGATATGACCCTTAATAACATAAAATTTCGCAACTTCTCGCTGTGGCAACACACATTCAATAAGGAAATACTGGGTAAAAGCGAGTCAAGTAAACAAATATGGGCGCCGGAGGATTAATGGGTAGGCGATTTATAAGTTAGACTAATTTTGATTAATTTAGCCTGAAAAACTATTGTGCTAATTGAATTTAATAGATGACATAAAAGATGACTGTCAAAACTAAAAGTTCAACTTTTGTTTTATGCAAGATGTAACAAAATGTAGGACTTCCAGTATATGAAAAATCGGGTGGCGATCACATCCACAAATTTTTTGTCGTTTAAATTTCGGTATTAGGTTTTATCAAAATTGAATTATTTCTACCGAATTTTTATGTGATTTAAATAAATTATAATCAAAACGAGTTTTATTAATCGGCAAAAGTTATAAATCCATTTTTATTATGGCCACTTATGTTTAATACATAAGTTTTGTAGACCAATAGAAAGCTTAAAACCTTGTTGCGTGTTATTTAAATTCATTTAACTAATTCATGAGTCGTACTTGTGTTAGTAAGATTCGTAAGAAATTTTTGGCTTTATTCAAACAAGGGCTCTCACAATTGTCTAATTACAGAGTATAATTATGTATGGATATTCCTCTACACCAAAATAATAATTTATATATCCGAGCCACATCCTAAACTATTTATTACTTTGATTGTGGTGGGACTGGATGGACTTTAACTGGATGTAGAATTTATTTAAGTAGTTACGGTTTACACAATCCGTTGTCACAATTTTAAAAGTGACAATATGTAATTTGTTTGTCGTAATGAATTTGTGAATGCAAACATATCTATTTTGCTTATTTGTTATATATGGATCTGAGCTAGTTTCGGATTAGGAGCTAGATTTGGATTCTTCCTGTAATTGAGAGATCTATATGACGAGGGCTGTTGGTTCAATTAACAGATCCTTTAATTAATATTCTTCGTCTGAAACTTCGGATTTTGATGGATCTATATTATTACTGATTACATGCATTTCTTTATTACATATAGGAGACTTATCATTCACGCTGTACAAAATTTTATTACTGACTTTTCCGCCAAATCACTGGCCTTATCAACATTTTATCTATTACATAATTCGTACCCCTTCTGTCCCATACTGATAATAGTAGATGACGAATTTAACTTCTCCCAAAATAAAAACAGCGAAAGAAAATAAATCTAAGACGCAATATTTCTTTTCTAAGAAATACATTAAATTGAAACAAATAATTTGAAATACTACTACAAATTATTACTTTGAATGTGCAGATAGTTTCTGGATTGTTGAATAATTTCTTTTCTTTCTCAATATGTGTTAAAGTTATTGGATTCATCGGTCTTCATTGCTTATAACATAGTTTGTTGAAGTGATAGAAATGTCCAATAACTTGGGACAATATTATTTAAAGCTCTATTTATGGATTCTGTCAGTATTATTGAGAGAGGATTAATGTTGTACTGACTGTATTGAATTAATTAAAACCCAAGCCTTGACATAGGATCCTCATTAATTCATTTAATTTATAATCGCAATAAGCAATTCCTTAATAAATCAAAAAACTAAATGAAAAATCCTATAACAATACATCAAAATTGACAAATCTAATTCATCAAAGAAATATAATATGCAATTTAATATAATCTAATATACAACCCAACCAATCAACTAATCATAATAACTTAGTTGAATCAAGAAAAATATTCTCCAATACATAATCGTGATACTTAACATAAAAACCATAAGAAATTCGATACGGAGATCACAGCTTCCGACAAACCTATACAACTAAAGATCAAACAGATTTTGCCGCAACGAGTAACGTACACAAATCAGGTGGCATGTTGCGTCAAAGTCTTGTGCTAAAGCTGACAGTGAGCGGTACGTTTTCATCTGCTCCAGGTGGATTGTCATATTTTTTAAGATTTATGATCTACGATGTCGAGTTTTTTTTATGAAGCGACGAGTTTTTAATGATTCCCTTTGTCGGTGTGTATTTTTTCACTTCATGTATTTCACCCACCACATTTTCTGCATGACGATTAGGATTTTTACCCTTTCGGCTTTCAAGAAATCTGACTGGATATTAGTTTTTAAAGAAGGCGTTGTCTATACGATCCTTTGAGACTTTGATCGCATCAAGTTATTGTTTCCAGCACTGGTGTGACTCACCACCTTTTTTGAAATCACCTCTACTTGCATCTAACTAGATAACTCAACGAAATAATGCAACTTTAAAATTTTCTTAACGTATCAGGAAAAAACTTTTGATTGGGCGGAAGTATAAACTTCCTAAAAATTTTGTACCAGAGGCTTTTTTCAAACTTCGTCTTTCTTGTGGCAGATGCCCTCGAAAACCATCGGCTTAAGCAGCATGCCACAGCTTAGCCGATCCATCAGTTTCCTTTCCAGAAACTTCGCATAAAAGGATCCATCCAGGCCAGTGATCGAGGACGCAATTTTTGAGTTGTTGTCTTTGGTTGGGTGTGAGAACCCAAGCTCGCTAGTACAAAGTTTTAATTCTGAAATAAGACCTAATCAATTCCTTTTGGTCAGCGAGAAATTATCGCAGCCAGTATTAATCTGATCTTAAAGCGCTATAGTAACGTTTCAAATATTCAAACAACATATTAAATCTACGAGTAAAATAAGTAAAAATAAACTTCTTAAAAACAAAAAAAAAAGGTTAAGTATCCGACAACACATTTTGTGCTGAATGTTTCGATTCCCGAATAATTAACACTTTCTTCTACTCTTATTCTCATACACTTTTCCCATTATCCTTGACATCTATGCAATATATGGAGAGCCACACTAGAAAACAAAGTTACCTAGAAAGCACGACCATTCGAGAGTACAAGATCATCACCGGCACCACTTTAAGTACTTCGGCAGAGACCAAATTCATTCCGTCAAAGCAAATTATTAGTCAATGTCGACAGCTTCATTATTAATCAACAAAAAGCCTGTTATCACAAGGTTTCAATGCATTTCTACACCTGCGTGCATGTCTACGAAAATCCTACCACAACAGCGCATCGATGATGTTCTACATCAGTCAATGCTACCTTCGACCTTCATCCGAGTATTATTCAACCAAGGTTCATTTATTTAATCCAGTCAACACCACCGCCATTGGTACAGAAAAGAAGTTTCGCCCAGAACCGTACTCATGGCTGAAGAGATACAATAATACAATAAAATACGTACAATCATATTTAGTTCGTCGCTCTTTGTTTGCTTAATTTTTTTAAATGGAAGATGAGTACTGGATCAGACTAACAAATTTTGAATTATATTTAGAATCAACATTTTTATCAGTCATTTAAAATCGTGCTTCGAGTCATATGTTTGCAGTTATAAATACTAGAACAATAAATCAAGCTATCTAAACTTGTTATTGCCTTTCTGTTTTATCATATAAAAATTGAGCACTCTATTATAAAAATTAGAACAAACGAATTCCTAACCCAACCCTGAATCTCATGCAAGAGCAAATTATGTTACAAAGAAAATAAAATATAAAAAGCAGTATAGCAGTTATAAACAAATTACGATCCTTCTTTGATTAAGTCAATTAAACCAGTAATAGTGTAAAACATTAAAATCTGGGCTATTTGGTGACTGATATTTTATTTAGATTTTCCATCCGTCCCAAAACATGGGGGATTGTCATCTATTAGATGTAGTTTTGCTTTATCCTGTTGAATACATATGGAGCAGTGTCTTGCTCCTGTGAGTCATTTTTGTGAATTGTTGGCAATACGTTTTGTAAAATCATTTGCTGAATCTCTGTATTAGTAACAGATTATAGAGGCTTTGTAATAAGTGTTCCATTCCTTTTATTCGATTCTTACTGTTTCATTGGG
This sequence comes from Adranes taylori, assembly GCA_009867245.2. Classification (NCBI taxonomy): domain Eukaryota; kingdom Metazoa; phylum Arthropoda; class Insecta; order Coleoptera; family Staphylinidae; genus Adranes; species Adranes taylori. The sequence continues at coordinate 8,548 of WYDF02088990.1, read as the reverse complement.
GTAGCGTTTGCGTATGGAATGGCCATATGACATTTCTTTAATGATCAGTGCATTTATTATGTGGAACCCATCTAAAGTGAGTTGCTGCTGCCATAAATATAAACTGATATAAATCTATTACTTATGCTTTTTTGTCAATGCGGATATAATCCTGAAAATCCGTAAACATTCGGTCAGGAAGTAAGTTTGACAGAAAAAATGCTACACCATCTTTTTCATTCTTTTCTGTGCGAAATGGTTTTATAGTAGTTGAAACTCGTTTTATGGAGTTTTCTGTTTTTTTCTAAATTCGGAATAATGTAGATTTGGAAACTTCAATTGCATGAGCTGCCAATCTTATGGTGCCTCTTCTGCTAAGCGGAATAGGTTTAAGTTTCTCTCCATAATCCTAGTATTTATATCCACAATTTTGTTTTGAAAGACTCAACAAGTCCATAAGATTCACATTCACAATTATCTCCGGGAGCATGATTCCAAATTCTTGATATGGTCATTCGGTTAAATTTAAAATTTTTTGCAGGCAAGATAAATGCCTCTTTCCGCAACTTTTCGTTCTTCTGTTTCTATATCAAGAACTGGACAATCGCAACTCGATCTTCGTCTGAAAATTGTTCTTTCTTCATCGTACTTTTATAATTAAGATATTATTCAGTTAAAATAAGGCATCTGATTTCGATAAGCGGGTTTAAATTAGTAAATTATGTTGTAGTTACTGGTCAATTAATGATTTAACTGCCTAAAGACTTCTTTGTCTTTACGTAGAACAAAAAATGTATGGGCAGCAATTTAGATTTTATATATTAAGTTAATTGTTGCCTAAAGAAATGAGGTTCTAACTAGTTATCTATATCTATATTACCTTTATATAAAGTTGATTGAATCAAATGGATCACAGTTAGCTGAAATCTGTTCGCTAAAACCTCGGTGAACAGGTTTTTAGACTTAATGGCATGAACCCAAAAGGATAGTGGGTTCCAGCCTGCTTAGTCAAGGCGGTGTGCAGTTTGGAATCTTCGCCTATTGAGATTTACCATTAACTGCTTTGTAGGTGCAGTGTTGAGAAGCTTTTCACATTTCCAAGGTCTCAGAGACCTCCATGTTAACTGGGAGCGAACCGGGCTCGTTACGCATCATGCCATTTATTTTTCGGTAATCGACACAAAAACGTGGCGTTCTGTCGTTCATGATTGCGCTTACATGAAGACAATCCTAACTTATTACAGTTTTGTCAAAACTAATGACAGATGTCATGGTACATTAACTGTGCTGGAATACTTCGCAATTTTGCGCTACAACGTTACTTACGGATGCATTCGCCAATAATTTCCGATAAAATATTTCACTTGGGACAGAGCGATCATTATATTTCGAATAAAAGCCAATACCGTAATTACTTTCATCACGATTATTAACAGATTACCCATTATCTAACGAGAATAGTATATATTTTGGAACAGGAGAATTTTTGATTCGGTTTCGTATATTTCTATTGTAATATAAAACTTTATATCTCAGGTGAAACATATAAATCATTTTTTCGTCAGGTTCGCTGTAATTAAAAGGCATGCATTTGAAGAGAAGTCTAATTCACGTCATTTCTTATTTTCCTAATTGTTGCCTATAATTTCTGTTCCTAATTTTAATACCAGTATATTGTACTCCATTTTTCTTTCCGTTGGAATTCCTTGGACACATACTAATGTGTTTTGTGTCATAGTTCCATCTGGTATTGAGCTAAAGCTTTGAATTACTTATATATCTAAACGTGTGTCTATGCCATATTAAACTAATATATATATAGTTATTTATTCTATCAAAAATTTATGTTAGGTAATAAATAACTCTAATCAAAAAAGAAGTATCAAGATGCTATAAATGGGACAAAAATAAATGTATAAAATTCAGAAGTTCATAGATTCGCCCTTTGAATAAAAGTCGAGAGTAACTTGCCAACAAGTTTAAACGGTTTACATTTAAATGAAACAATTTTTGTCTTCGACACGTCACAAAGGACTGGCTCCTGCGAGTTACGTGCGTTCTTTTCATCACTCGAAAAGCTCAAGCGTTTCACTCAAATTTCTGGAGTCACTTTGAATGCAAATTCGCACTTAATAAGCTTTTTCTCTCCGGTTTTACTTTTATTTTATTCTATTTTTTATTTTATTTCGTTTCACAACAACAGCGGCCGGTTCATCGTGCTAAATTGTTTCTTTCAAAAGGCTTGCTAAATGCCTGACTTAAATTACGTATTTTGTACTAGTATTTCAAATGGTAATAATAATATAAAACCATGTGCATGCATAAAACGTGGTTCACTTTGATGTATTCGAATAATTAGCACATATGTTAAAATACACTTTGAAATACAAGACATAAATCCTTATAACTTTCTATTATGTACGTATTTACATACTGTTTAACTTGGTGGAATGGAACAAAGTTTATTTTTGTACTTCCTTGCGTCCTTAATTGCAGTGTTGAGTTGTGCAGTGTCAATTTTTCGTGAAAGATACTAAAATTTAGAAAAACTTTGTGAAAACATACTTTTTAAATTGTAATTCAAGTTGGAATTTGAATAACAAGTCTTACAAAAATCCCTCATTTGAATATCTTTCAGCTAATAAAGCGTTAGCACCACAGACCCCAAATCCGAACCGCAGTGAAGTCAGCATTAACCTCTCAGAAATAAAATCTGAAAACTTTATCACCAGACCAAAATATTGCTTATAGAATTTTCTTGTATAATTTATATTTTTGTAAAACTTATTACATGTACAAATCCGTTGTAAATACACACTCAACTTTATGAATCAGTGGCGTCCGATCAAAAGGCAATATTAATATTACGTTTATGCAATGTATTCAAAATTAATCACATTTTTAGCGGAGTCACAAATTGCGTGCCGCCTTAAATTTAATATATACATAATGAATATACAATGGTCTTTAAAGTTAACAGTGATTCATGTTTCAGTGCCGTTCGACAGGGTGGCAATGAAGCTATGTGTAACGCAAAACAATCGAAATCGAAATTCTTTTCATTATATCTATTCCTTGTCTCTCCTTACTTCAAATTACCATCAAGTTATATGCTACCTGCCTTGCCATATCAGTCCATTCTATCCCTTCACATTCTTTAATCCAATAACTCCATTTTTCTTCCTCCCTGCCACATATTCTACAACCCTTTGAATTCCACCATTTTCATTACTCCATCAAAACGTCCCAATTATTCTTTTTTCTCTCATACTTTAATTTGGTAACAAATATCCACTCATCCTGCCATTTTCACTTATCAATCTATATTTCCTACTATACCGACTAACATCAAATCTTCCTTCTCTCTCTTGCATTTCCACATCCATCATCCTTCCTCGTATAACTTCATTAATCACATCTTTGTTCCCATTCATCTTCTGAAACAATCTACTTGAAAGCATCCCATTCTCTCATTCATTTTCATTCTGCTTTTAAACCAATCATTCTCACCTTTATACTTCATCAACCATTCCATATACACTTCCTTCACCAACCTTCATCCTTCATAATTCCCTACCTTATTCTCAAAATTCATTATCCTTTTCACTCCGCTAATCCAACTTTTATATTTTCCCATCTCCTGCAAACTCATCATTAGATGCGTTCCCGTCTAATCCCAACATTCTTTTAATACAACCCACCTGTAATCTCTTTATTATCTCTCTTTCTTCCACCGCCTATACTTATGTTACATACAGCAATATTTCTCATTACTATTATCTTACATTTCATTCCATTTCTTGTAGTTTTCATTTTCAGGCTTTTCGTCTTTCTCCACAGTTACTAAATCACAAAGGTCTTACATTAGCTTAACAGCATTTTGCATTGTATCATTTACTGGCAATTTGTTATAACAATTGTCTTTTTATTTGCCAAAAATAAGGCATTGGTCTCCCACGAAGTAGGACATACTTGAAAAACACTATTGTTAGTTTTTAGCGAGGGACCAGATCTTTACTTCTGATAAGTAAAAATCATCCATTGTTTCCTCTAGCATGAAACTACATATTGAATCACTCATGTCTTCTTTTCATGGAACATGTCTTTTGCGTGTATTATATTCTTCATGTTTCTTTGTACCTCCGCCTCATAACAGGAAAGTGCTAATATGATAACTTCTTCAGTTTGGTATCAGTTTAGTTCTATCCTAAAAAATCTATGACCTATTGATTTTCATTCTTTGTAGCACCTCTGCGTATACAATATCAAGTAAATTATCCAGATTATATATATCATCCATTTCACGTCGCTTAAACACATTTTCAGTGTTCTTTGGATTTTTTTTTGCAAAAATCGTCAAACGTGCTACAATTCCACATGTTTGTTTTAAACAATCATGTTGAGATTTGATGATAATTCTTAGACTAGAGATTTGGTAGATTGTAGAGATTTCTTTGGGTAGAGATTTATTGCCTAGGCCATCACACAGTGTTGTAACCGCCATGGTACCCATTACTATGAACCCTTTATTGAATCATTAGGCCGACACTCTATGCACAGAACTACAGTTTTATTATCTTATAATTTACAATTTTTGTTAACTGTCCATTTTTTATTAACAGCCTCACTATGTTGGAGCGAGCGGCAAAACGTGGTATGTTCATTCTAGCCAGGAGCTTTTTTTTGTTTTGTTTTGTTTTTGTTTTACGTAGGAAGTGGAGAAACCTTCAAAAGGTGAAGGATGCCCGTGCATCCATCAGTTTGGGATTTTTACCCTAACTAAAACTCCACTCCCAGTTGGGATTATGTACATTAGGAGGTTGGTGAATTTATTATATGAGGCTTTTGGATTTGTCATACTCTTCAGTATGGAACTGGTGTTGAGTTGGTAAATTATAGATAGTGTTGGTAAGCTGATAGCTTGCAGGAAAATTACGCTATAGCATTTGCTTTATAGCCAAAGGAAACCTGCAGAAAAACGTTGGCCATACCGTGCTCAAGAGATTAGGAAACTTGGTTACATGAGATTACCTGACTTCCTAGATTGAACTTATGTATCTTCTAGTAATACTTTCTTGGTAGTGCAAGTAATTGCCTGTTGACCTTGATTAAATCCAGCTTGCACCAGACTGCAAGCGACAGTCTGTTACCTTAGGGTCCTTTTGTGCAGCAGGAGATATTGGTCATCTTTATTTGTTCTTGTTTTCATATATTTTTTTTTCCTTTTTAAGGACTTTATATATTTCTATTTTTTTTCTTTATTTTTTTCATGTTTTCTTCAAGTTGTGCCCCTTAACGAAAGGACAATGGTATTGCCTCGAGGATTTCCTGGAGGTCTTCGGAAGGCTCTGGCATTGGCTGAATAATTCTGGCAGGTGGGTGGGGGAAAGGTCTTCTCGGCGGTTTACTGCGCCAATTTTGGACTTCCCAAGTTGACCTCAGAGTGCTGTAGGCTATTGGGTTGTTTTCTTGTCAGCGTCTAAGTTGATATTTAGATTAAAGTGTTTACAATCTGTCACTGATAGGAGTGGCCGCGCAGTGTTCATATAGATTGGCGCTTGGAAATTTGTATTGGAGTTTTAGCCAGGAGCTATAGCTCCTTAGTTATATAGCAGGCTTTAATCTGTTTATTCTGATTGGCAGCATGATACATGGCTTCTCATTTACCTTAAGTTACCACTTACTGACCTCTAATATGAAGATTCTTGTATTTGATTTCCATTACCTTTTAGTTATCCTACTCACTCGAGCTCCATGGCCATCTTAGCTACTAACAAAATTTTGAAATACTTTTCTCAATGTACTGATAGACTTAATGAACGGAGCTTGGAACTATGTAGAAGCCGTGATAAAGTAACTAAATATTAAAAAACAATATCAGTTTTTAGAACCCTTTTTATATTTCAAATTTTTTTTATTTCAATTTGTATGTACAAACTAATTTAAATAGTAAAATATACCATTTTAAAATAGCTAATACTAAAGTAAAAAAGTAATTTTTATTAGGTTTCAGATAATAATATACGTTTTTAATATACTTTTTTGTACAGTCCTTGATGAGGTTAATTCTAATATAAACAGTAACAATTCACATATGCTAACTTAAAAAGCCGCATGCGGTACGCGAGTCGCGAGTACTGTAGACAAAATTCTGTATAGCACGCCAAACTGCCCTTCTTAGAAATTATCCGAAAAGTGACTCAAGAGTGGCCACAGACCGCGGAAAATTGGACACTCCGCATTGGAGGCAAATACAGGACCAAGGGATTCATGAGTAGGTGATTTATAGGTTACACTATTTATACTAATATAGTTAATGAATTATATTTTCCTATCATCCCGCGCTTAATTAATTAGGAAAAATAACGCGACTAATAATAAATATTTATATAACAAGGTAATGTTTAATGAGTAAACATGGAATACTGGTTCATGAGGCCTGAAGAATACAAGTTACTCAAATCTGTACACTCCAAGACAATTTATGCCCATATATTTTCATTTTTATTAAACAATATTCATTTTGGCTGAATAATAATTTATTGAAATTTAGGTAATCGCATAATTCAACTCATAATTCTTGTTTATTGATTCATTATACTAACAAGGGATATCTGAAGGGTGAGAGCCACGATTTCCATACTCCCAGATATCTCTGAATATTGAATGTAATTATTTCTTGCCCTCAGATCAGTTGAGTCATCTGGAGAATAAGTACTACCGTGCTTATACTTCATGGTAATCCCGAAAGGTATATAATGTGTTGAAGTTTTAAAGCAACATTTACGTTTTTAAAAATTTCAAAATATGTTTAAAAAACATCTTGCATAAATGATGTAATTAAAATATCAATAAACGCTAGGTAGCATACTTATCAAATTTCATATGTATATCATTTCACATAATAAAAACAAGATATGTAGAAACTAGCAAAAATTAGCTTGCATTTTGTTACATACAAAGTTTATTAGTACAAACTAAACCAGTTGGCATGCGCCGCAAGAAGTGTCACCAATATCAATTAAAATGCATGTATGGTGTAGTAGTCCATTTAATTAAATGCTATACCATTGCTGTAGCACTGTATTTATAATTTACTATTACGCATTATAGATTTCATTATATACTGATTAATTTTAATAATACAGAAGATTTCTTATTTAGATGCGAAGCAGTGTGTTCCTTTTTTTTAACACGCGCTGTTCAGAAATTACCTACTCCACTATTACCAATCTTTACTATAGCTAGATACGGTAAAACAAAATTAAATCTGCTATCATGAAGCCAACAAGGGTGAAAAAAGCTGTCACAAAGCTCACATTTGTTCAGGTAGCTTAGTTAGCTTTGCGTTTTCAGGTGTACTGAAAATATTGTACCAACTAATTGAATTGATTGAAGTTAGATTAGCAGGCAGTTGAGTTCTATATAAAAAACTTACATTATGTTTATGTGCCAACAAAGAAGTCTATAGCGTTGCAAAAAGTTACATAATTTAGGTAATTGTTTACGAGTTTCAAGCTGTATTTCTTTAATCTACCTTCTCTAATCTACATTTTCTATTTCATATATAAATTTAACAAAATCATACGTTTAAAACAATTTTGAAGAGTTGATTTTTATTGTTAGCAGATTAAACAAGTAACTGGATTAAATTGTTAGGCGTGTAAGCCGTGCTTGATCCGCACTCACATGGCCTAATAACCATTTTACTCTTTGAATGAAATCGTTATCGCAAATAGATTCAGATCATGTACGAAAAGGAAACGAACGATCTCGCGGTTTCTAGTCCCAACTAAATCTAGCGAGAGAACAACGTATTGGACCATTCGTCTGATTAAAGAAGCCCCGTAGAATTATTCAGCCGGGTTTATATAGAACAAAATGAATAACTGTTTGCTTTTTCTCACTCACTATATCAATAAAAATTGGGATTGTACGGGGAGAGATATATATATATATATATATATATATATATATATATATACTGTAGAATTTAATAATGTAACATAAAATTAAAATACTTTAAGTGTAGTCAAGATGAGCTCACACGTTTATTGTATCTTTCTCTTCGACCAACTCGAAGATAGAGTGTTAAAAGCCGAATAAATGGCGAAATATTTGAAATTGGCGTACAGTTCGGTAACTTTATCACAATAAAATTTAATGTATTGCTATACATTTACAATATATATTCAAAATAGTTAACAAATGCTTTGAAAGAGAAAGAGGTTAAAGAAATTCACCGCAACATCAAACTGACAAAAAAGTAGATACAAATCTAGTGTCACGTTCAGAATTGTGTGAAACCTAATTGGATAAATAAATTCTACTTCAAGTTAAAACCCATCTTATCCAACAGGATACATCGTTCGTTTTGTTAGGACTGTGTTCGTTCATGGTATTGGTTCAGGTTCTGTAACCCAACATTCTTCTATAGGGTCTATAGGTTGTGAGCCCCTTCATGTCGTTCTAAATGTTGATGTTATAGATTTATTTATAAATCTAAACAACTTTTTGAAATTTTGTCTAATGTAATCTAATTTAATAAAGAAAAATGCAACAAAATTTT
>WYDF02088979.1:0-10940 GCA_009867245.2 Adranes taylori | reverse complement strand
AGAAAAACATAATTGAAGCTAATTCATAAAAAAGTTACATGTATAAGAATAAGAATATAATTCAAATAACAAACTTTATTTATTAATTAAGAATATAAATTAGAGTATATAAGAAATTAAATTGATACAGAACAGAATTTACCTGAATTGAGTTAATATATATAAAAGTTATTTAGATATGTGGCAAATTTGTATTTATATTGATACTTTATCAACTTAGAATTTATTTAAATTTATATCAACTTAGATCTAACAAAATCCATACAATCTACCATTATATTATTATTGAAATTGTTTTTTATTATTATTTAAAAAAAAAACAATCAAGAACAAAGTTAATTAGAAAGATTATGCGCAACCGCACGTAAATAATCACATATATTTATATATTCATTCCAAGATGAGACTACAGTAAGTAATCTTGTAGCACAATCAAGGTATTCCTTTCTTCTCATAGGTAGATTTTGGCCATTTAAATATTGTACAATGCGCAATTCGTTCAAGCATTGTTCTTTTTTTAAGCCATTTATAAAAAGCCAAAACTCTGGATGCAAAATTTTTTATTTTTGTTGGAAACCTCTGTGCCAACCTTCCAAGTTTTTGTTTGTTTTAGCAAGATTTTGATGGACGGACGTATAACAATTACACATATCATGACTATGTATAGATTGCCGTCTTATACGCTCATTAGGACGTCCAATCCACGTAACTTCAAAATAGTCAATTACTGGTGACATGTCAGCCGTAAATATATTTAGTTAACACATTGCTTCAAAACTATCTAATATTTTGTCTGGTGGTACAAAAGCCAAAACAGCGAGCAGCCGAATTTTTTCCCGTAAATCAATTCATGCGGTGCACCGCATTTTTTAGAAATTAGATATGTGCGCTTCAAGAAATGCATGCGCTTCGATATACTTATTTTTTTGGCTTAGTTGTATTGTAGAACTAGAAAAGCTGGAATTAAAAAAAAAATATTTCAAGAAAAATCCTGTCTTACCATACCATTCGTGTCTAGTAGAAAAAATATTCCAAATTTTGGCAAATCTATAAATAAAAAGAATTGTAAACTTCGGCCATGGAAATATGTGCCAAATTGAACAAAATCTTCAACTTCTGATTGAATGAGCGCTTCATGGTTGATATCAAATGATAGAAAAATCAATAAACTAGTCAACAGGCTTAATAACGTTTTAACAATATGAAGACAATTAACAATGCTATTATACGTTTAATACTTTCAAAACTTTATGTTGTAATGCATCTTTACGTCCGCTTACAACAAGAATTACTAAACATTTGACTCATCATCCATAATTATTAAGAATTATGGCTCTTACTAGTTTCCTGGACGTTATGTTTGACCATAATGCAAGTTTATAGCATCTGATTACGAAACGTTACTATTATCTAGTTACGTTTACACCGCAAAACCTCAGCGCAATAATGAAGCTATATTACCCTAATTAATAGTGAGGGATTAGTTAGCAGTAATGTCATTAAAGCTATACGTATATCAGCACGAGTAGTGATTGCATCCGCCCTTTTCCACAGATACTTAAATAGAAAATTCAAAATATTTTATATAAATCATTATATTTTAAAATAATAATAACAATAATAAAATAAAAACTAAAAATGTCGCAAATTGTAATACGAATATTCAGATTATTAAAGATACTCCAACGTGGAATTCAAGCTATATCTTCGTATAAATAAATAAAATTGATATATGATAAAATTAAATTAGTTTAAGTACCTTACCTATTTTGTTTCCAATAGTTTCGTTAGAACAAATTGCTTTGTGACAAGACAACCCAGAGACGGTTTAAGTCGCTTACCAATTTTGTTTCCAGTCTAAAGCTCAAATAAAAGACGCGATTTGCAGCGAAATGGGACACTTCGGCGCGGCCGTACTTGCTCGGTCGTTTCGGCGCGAGCCATTTTTGCGCAAGCTTAATTCGGCGCGAGCCCACTCCGGTGCAGGTCATTTCGGCGCATATTCTATTATGTAAATTTTCTTTTATTCTAAAATTATTTCTTCCTATTTTTCTAAGCCCGTGTGGGGTTGCTGGATCCCCCATCGGGCGCCTCCCCAGATGGTGTATAGGGTAACGAATGCCTCCCAGATATGGGCGAAACCGAGGAAATCAAATACTCTGGGCGAACCAAAATCCAGCCTGGAAATGGGAAGCCGCATTTTCAGTACCAAGCTGAAGCACATAGGAAGTAATCCTGGACTGGTTAAAGTAAGGACAGTGAAGGGCTCGACTATAGCATTGTAAGATGGGCTGTACTCTGCGATGGAGAATGCAACGGGAAACCACTCCATTACAACTTCCTAGTACAATAAGCACGGCAATTACAAATCAACAAATGGGCGTCAGTCCCCGGTAGACGTTAGATGGTCATAGCCTGCTAAGAATCTCCGGGTTAGCTATGCGAATCTGTACGTGGAATGTTCGTATAATGTATCAATCACGGAAAATAGATAATGCTATAAAGGAGATGAATAGGTTGAACGTCGATGTAATGAGAGTAAGCGAGATGAGATGGCCTGGCTGCGGTCATTGCACAATTAGTGAGCACCAAGTATATTTTTCTGGAAATAACGATGGGCAGCACCAAAGCGGAGTAGGCTTCATAATTAATAGCAGATTAGATCGATCAGTGAATAATTTTGTGCCTATCTCTGAGAGAATACTTTTACTTCAACTAAATACCAAGCCAGTACCAGTTAATATCATACAGGTATATGCACTTACAAGCTGACAAACATGATGATGTTTTTACCATCACCTTCGACGGACATCTGGGAAAGGGAAGCAGTAATGAATGTGCTGGACCATACGGACTTTGTATAAGAAACGAAAGAGGCGAAATATTAAATAAGTTTGCAACAGAAGCGCAAATGGTGGTACTTAATACATTTTTCAAACTTCCAACTCGTCATTTAGATACCTGTAAATCACGTGCTGATAGACCGAAACACATGATAAGAAACCAGATAGATTTTACGCTGGTCAATAAGCGTTATTGAAACATTTTCACTACAGTGAAGACTTGCCCCGACACTGACATTCAGTCAGTTGATTTCAGCTAAACTAGAGCTGAAAACGATTGTCAAAATAGAATGTTCTCCCAAATTCGACAACAAAAGACTAAAGAACCCAACAATAAAGCTACAAGCGAAAGAAGACATGCCTGGAAAAATAAAAGCAAACGACACTATGGCGGGCGTGAATATTGAAATTGATAATCTAAGATCTGCTGTGAAATCTGTAAGTGACATAATTCTGAAGCCTGACAAAAACAGGAAAAAGAAACGATGGATCACTGCTGGAATACTTAGTCTGATGGACTAACGCCGGGAAGTAAAGGTCAAAGATCAAGAGAAATATAAAGATATTCAAAGAAGCTTCCGAAAGGAAATACGACAAGCCAAAGAAACATGGCCTCCAGAAAAATGTCTAGAAATATAAGATCTTGCAAAAAAAATGACAGCTTCAACATGCATCGTAAGGTCAGAGAGGTGAGTGGTATATATAATACAACTCTGGCTGACCTCTGTTAACACTTGGAAGAAATATATCAGCACTTTGTTCCAGGATGACAGAACTGACGTACCAGTAATCAATGCCGACGCGAGTTCACCTATTACCGCTGACGAAGTGCGCAATTGAGCTGAGCAAATGAAGGATGGAAAAGGTCCAGGACCAGATGATCTTCGTACCGAATTCCTGAAATTGCTTAACGGGGACGGAATAAAATTGCTGACAAAAATATTTTACCATATCTACGACACCGGAGATATTCCTCGGGACTGTTTGAAATCCATATTTATTCCTATACCCCAAAAAGCCAGTGCAAAACAATGCGAAGATTATAGGCTAATTCGTGTTCAGAGAAGCATTGGGAACTAGAGAGGCTTTATTCGCAATTCAGGTTCTGTTCCAGTGTTGTAGGGATGTTGAGTGTGACATGTATGTCTGTCTGATAGATTATCAAAAAGGCATCGATGAAGTCCAGCACAATAAAGTGATAGAGGTTCTAAGAACAACCGGCATCGACGAATAGGATTTATGTCATACTAAATGTATACTGGCACCAAACAGCAAGTATCAGAGTGGAGCGAGCTTACTCAGAACATATAAATATAAGGCGCGATGTTAGGCAGGGATGTGTTTTATCTCCTACTCTGTTTAACCTGTACTCAGAGCATATACTTCACAGGGCACTGGAGAATACACACGCTGAAGTGTTGATTAATGGAGAGAGACTGAACAATATACGTTACGCAGACGATACCGCTTTGTTCACTGATTCTCTCTAGGGCATCCAGAAATTGAAGAATTTTGTGGTTAACGCTAGCTCTGTGTACGGATTATCTCTTAACATCAAGAAAACCAAGTTCCTGGTAATTAGTAAATATAACATACAGCCCGACCAAGTGGTAATTAATAATCAACAAATAGAAAGAGTAACTAATTACACATATTTGGGTACAAGGATTAATTAGCAATGGGACCATTCTGTAGAAATAAAATGCCGCACAGAAAAAGCAAGAGCCGCTTTCGTTAAAATGGAAAATCTATTTAGGAGCAGAGACCCTAATTAACGAACTAAGACTACTTAAATGTTATGTCTGGTCTGTGCTCCAATGTGGTGCCTGGCTTCCGTCAAGTCCTGGACCTTGACGGAAGCGTCCGAAAAAAACCACCCTTTGAGATGTGGTTATATAGGCGAATACTTAAAATTTCCATGGTGGATCACATTTCCATTTCCAACAAAACAGTTCTAGAAATGCCTCAAAAAGAGGCCTAAATAATAGACATAATTAAAAAACGCAAATTAGAATATTTAGGACACATAATGAGGAACCAAAAGATATAGGGCCTGCTCCAGTTGATACTCCAGGGAAAGGTTGCTTGCAAGTGAATATATCGAATTTATCTATAATATTTTTGTGTTTGTGCTAAACTGAAAATGAACGCTAGTGCATTATCTCGACGTGGAAAACCTAAGTTCATTTGTGTTGGATATATCTACATATTTTACCGGAAGAGTAGTGACGATATAACAGATTTCTGGAGATGTGAAATAAAAGACCAAAGTAAATCGAGAATTTACGTATTAAATAACGAAACTGTTAAATCCATAAATGTGCATTCTCATGATGGATTTGCTGCGAATGTTGAAGTAAGTGAAATAAAAACAGCAATTAAACGACGCGCCCAGCAATCAATGGAATCAACTTCTCAAGTAATTAATGATTTGATTCAAAGCATATCACTGGCAGCAAAAGAAACACATCCAAACAACTTCGCCTTAAAAAATGACTAGGGGAACAAGAAATGAATTAAAGAATGCTCCAAGAAACCCTGAAGATCTGTCGACGTTAGTTATACCGGAAGACTACAAAACGATTGAAAATGTTATTTTGGTTTATGTTATATGCTGTTTATGTTATACGCAGGTATATGTTATTTTGGCCATGAAAGATGGTGGCATACATCCTTTAATGTATGCTTCGTTGCCAAATAAGCAAAGATGCATCTACAACAAACTATTTACCACGTTAAGAGAACTGAACCCAAGGTTAAACCTTTCATCAATATATTGCGATTTTGAGACAGCATTTATAAATAGCTTGATATGTAATTTTCAAGATGCTGTCATAAAAGGATGTTTTTTCCATCTAGCACAAAATATGAAAAAACATTTATGTACATTAATTACGAGTTACAATGAAGACGCTGATTTTGAATTGAATCCTAGAAGGATCGTAGCATTAGCTTTTGAACCAATAGACTACTTGGAAAATGCTGTGCAATATTTATTAGATATTCTACCTCCTGAATTGATATCTTGATTAGATTGGCTTGAAGACAACTACACTGGAAGTGTGCAACAACGGGGGCGCAGAAATACATTGTTTACCACAAGTATTTGGAATTTGGACAATCGAATACTAAATGAAGAAGACCGACCAAGTAATCATGATGAAGCTGCCCATCGCCGTCTTCAAACAGAATTAGGTATGACAAATCCAACTATTTGGTTATTTATAAATGCATTTAAAAAAATTCAGCATGAACGAGACTTGTACCACCTTAAGAGCTCAAGAAATATAGAGTGGTTGCCAGAAGAATTTTAAATATTGTACAAAATTATGCACAGAGGAATATAATAGAATATTTTCGTGGTATTACCTATAACTTCGAAATGAACCGTTAATTGTCCGTGAATACATACATAAATACATATCAAATGAATACAATAAATTTACATTATTACTATAAATCTTATTACTATTTATTTCTGTAAACAAATCTTTATTTGACTAACATCGGATCATTAGTAATTATTCAAGTTTAAATCGTCTGGTTTTATTACAACTAAAGACTTATTTGTCTATTGTCTACTTGCCTTAAAAAAATTCAAAAGAAAAAATTAATACTTAGTTAAAGCTGTAGTGTACGTACATTAGGATATAGAATCGCGCCAAAGCGGGTCTGCGCCGAAATGGCCACGGTCGGAGTGGACTCGCGCCGAATCGGGTTTGAACCAAAATTACTCGTATGTTAATTTTCGAGTTTAGTTATCCGTTTGAGTACAGACAGGAGTCCCAATTCGCATAGCATTGACGCGTTTCCGGATTTTCAATGCATTTAAATTCACATTCTTTAAATTTACCGCAATAACGTCCATAGCCTTAATATTTTAAAGTATTTTGTAAACTAGAGGAGGAATTGATATATGAAAGTATGTTTTCTAAGATATTGAATAAATATATCTTGTTTGGTAAAATTGTACCCGAATACGGAGTGTGGAATATAATATCCCAACAGTCTTTATTCTGGGGCTTATGGATTCCCGTAGTCTCATAAAGCATGAATGTTATTTCAGGATTGATCGAAAGGCACACTTGACTGAGGAGGAATTAGTTGAAAGATATGCAGATATGACAGACAGTCAAGATTAATGTTTTTATAGCTGTAGTGATGATGACTCTAATTGGAAGGAATCAAACTGTGACATGAAGAAGCAAACTCAAAATGAAGAAACAAACTTAAATAATTCTGGTTCATGTAACACTGAATGTCCTAGTGACATTCAGTGTTACATGGACATTCAGTGTTACATGAACCAGAATGTCATTAAAGGAAGGCGACGAAAACTTATTCGGGAGGCCCTAATTCGGGAGCAATCATTTGGTCTAAAGTTTGATCAGATTACACGCCACGCATGAAGCTGCGCGCGTTTAAAAGTTCCGAGATACTTCTGGAAGACATAAACCATAATTGAAAAGAAATTGATGTATATTATAAAGCTCTTTCCTAAGATTTTATATAAACATATACGAAGGTATGCTGAAAACTAATACTCACATGCTTGTATAGCGCAATCTAAATGATCTTCGGAAGCGCGTCACGTCGAATGTGGAAGTCTCTGTTCGCATGTGCAGGTTTGAGGTCGTTGAACACATCTACTGTATTTTGAGAAGCAAAAGTATGGAGACTTACTGAGATTCATCGTCGCTTGAAGAATGTTTATGGTGACCATGCTATTGAAACATCTATTGTAAATCGTTGGGTAATAAAATTTCGTAATTGCGAACCTGGAAAAGCCATAATTGTTGATGGAACTCGCGGCGGACGTCTGATCACTGCCACAGGCGATAAACATCGCAAACTCGTTGACCATTTGATTCAAAATGACCGGCGAATCACACAAAAGCGCATTGCAAACCAGATTGAAATATCTAAGGAACATGTCTGCTTCATTATTGAATAATTGGGATACCGTAAAATCTGTGCACGATGGGTACCATGCCATCTCACAGACGAGAACAAACAGCGAATACTGGAATACTGTAACCAACATTTGCAGCGCTACCGTGACGAAAGAGAGGACTTTCTTTTGAATATAGTGAAGAGGGATGAGTCATGGGTTCATCATTACGAGCCGGAAGAGAAAAGACAGAGCGCTGAATATCCACATCCGTCTTCCCCTAGAAGAAAAAGTTCAAAACACAAGCAACCGCAAAAAAAAAATCTTTTGACTGTGTGTTTGGGATGCTCACTGAGTTTATGTGACCGAGTTTCTGAAACAACGGATAATGGTAAATCCTTCGCAGTACACTGACTCCGAAACACTTCCCACGTCGAGTTTGTTGTGTTAGACGCCGCCTGGAGCCAATAATCTTGCAACATGACAATGCTCGTCCACATGCCTCGCGCGCAACTGCAGAGGCTCTTCGAAATCTGAAGTTTGAAGCGATTCCGCACAGTCCTTACTCTCCCGGTGTTGCGCTTTGCGATTTTTATTTTTTTCCTCTATTCAAGAGACACTCCAAGGGTAATCATCACGCCTCAGATGATAAGGTGAAGGTAGCTGTCAAGTCTTGGATTCGAGAAAAGTCTAAAGAATTTTTCAGTGACAGTACTTTTTCAATTAATTTTTCTTGAAAAAACTTGTTACACGTTGGAGTAATGTGTTAGCCTTAACGGTGATTATGTAGAAAAATAGAATATTATTTTGAAGCTTAAGAATTGTACTTTAATATACTTTTTGTCCGATCTTCCCATTTATTTTTGTACGTGCTCTACAAGCATGTGTGCATTAGTTGGTTATATTCGCGAGATCGTTTTAAATTTATTATGTCCAAATTATATTTCAATGTTCGTAATAAACCAATGGGTATAGTAAAATCTATTATATTGAGGAAGTTTGTAATTGCTTGAAATATACATTTCCACGAGCTAAATCTGATGCGAGTTGCCAGTCAATTGACGAAAGTATCGCAAATATCAAAAGGCCGTTCAGCGTTAAAACAATACTTATCTATGAACTCCCTTAAAACGAGCGAAATCAAATTGTGGGCAGGAGTGACTCCAAGATAGTCTACGTATATGACTTAGAAGTTTACAGTGGAAAGGTAGAAACACGTTAAACGAAAATTAACATCTCCGCTTTCTTACGTCAGAATTTTTTAAGAGAACTTTACCAACCCCTGCTGCTCGAACATGTATAGCAACACAGAAAAACATATCAAAATTGAATAGTAAACTTAACTGTAGTGAAGGTGTATTTTTATCTACGAATAATGGACTGCAGATGGCAAGATACTAACCATATGTTGGCTTTGAGCAATTGCCATGGAGCTGAAATTACTTCAGTCTGAAGAACACAACGAAATGATAAAAAGAATTTAGCGGATTGTCTAAACATATCAGCTTTTTATAACTAATACATGTGCAGGCCTGCTTTATGCATTTTATAGAAGCTCAACCAAATGGTGGATAAAAATGTTTTATAAACTACTTATGATAACTGCTGTAAATGCATATATAATCCATAATGAGGTAAGGCGCAAAAAAAAAATTTGATTGCTGAAGAATGAACAGAACTCAGTTGTGAAGAGGCGACTAACATGTGGAAGACTGTCAAAAAATGTTCATTTGTCGATGTAGAAGATCATATGCCAGTTGTTCAAATACAAAGAAACAGATGCGCCAGTAATAAAATGGAGAAGAGAACTACTACTATTTGCTCGATGTGTGGAATTGGTCTATGCAACAACTGCTTTACACCTTATCATAAATAATCATAACTATGTAAATTTCTTATCATGCGTAGTAAATAAATTTTTACAGTGGAAATAATGAGGTTTAGTCATTGGGTACCAATTTCACCCGTCGTAGAGGTGCAGTGCAGGGGCACTAACTTTAAATTAATGCTCTAGAAATTTAACAACAACTACATTATGTAGCATTTATTAAACGTGTGTGGCATACACTTATTTAAATCCAAGTGTGTATCCACGTTCAATTTCAAATCTAGTTACCTTTGGAACGCTAGTGACACCTAACGTTATAAAATTAAAATTAATGATAACATAATCTTAAAATGTTTGTTTACATTCTTATCAACACGACTATATGCGAAGATCTACGAACAATGACAAAACCTGTTCTAGAATCAACCCTTAAACTTTCACTAATACCTTGATATAAATTTAGTAATCGGAGAAACAAATGCTACGGGCCTTCTCTGACCAAAACTGCGCGAAAATCGATCCCGAAGGATTCATCAATATTCTTAGCAAAATGTGTTCTAGAACCCGTGGTTCCATCTAAGTCAGGGCATTTAGGTTCTTATCTCATTTTGGTTACATTGATTCTGTCACCTCCTCCCAACATTTGTAATTATGTATTCAATTCTTGTAATTAAAATCAAACATGTATTTTGATGCATTGTAATTATGAGTCCTGAAATATACTCAATGTCTCTGTATTTAGATCTTTATGTTTTGCAAATAGGTTAAAATGAAATTAGTAGATTATTATGAAATTATTGTTATGAATTAATGTAATTATTTGATGAAGATACGTAGCCTTTAATGTGCTTATTAAAACGTAACATCATTAATTTTAAAAGCCAATTATAAGTAGACAGATCAACTGGTATAACTACGGATTCATGTAAAATAAATATTATTTACAAAATATTGTTTTAACGTATGCAGTTCCTCATTAACGGAAATTCTAAACAAAATATTTATTTAGTGAGATTTTTAATTAAAACAGATTTATTGTGCTGTGCGTGGAAATACAGAGAATGGGCTCAAATATTCATACATGCTTTATTATAGGATCCATGTATTAATAAAAGTTTTGTTTTCGGAATGAAAATAATGAAATAATTAGTCTTTCATAAAATATGAGCCTAAAAATATGCTCTTGATGCACATCTATACAATTGTCTTCCATAGTTGTCTACCTGATTTGCTACGTATGAGCGTTAGGCCTCATTAGGGCATATTATTTCTAGCTGAAAAATATGTTTCTAAAATGACATCTAAATACTTTTTCACATTTTTCTTTGTATAGTACATATTTAGGTTTTGCTACGTACAATATTTAAATAACGCCCCT
>WYDF02088968.1:0-10940 GCA_009867245.2 Adranes taylori | reverse complement strand
AGGAAAAGCGGTAGAACTTCGCGCGATTTACAATAAAACGATATTTTCGTTCAAGACGGTCGCATTCCTCTTAATAGATGGCGTTACGTGACAAAGAACGCATATTGGTTTTGACATATACCATCAAACACATGACATCTGTCAAAATTTGAAACAATTAGTTAGGTTTTTACAGCCATCGCAAGCAAACAACATTTGTACTTTGTGAAAAATGGCATTATTCATATTGACTACTTGGGAAAGGATAAAGCCATAACTAGCGATTACTACGCAGCATTATTGGACCGTTTTGATGTCGAATTGAAGAAAAAATGCCCTTGTTTGGCTCGCAAATTCAAGGTTTCTTGAATCATGACAATGCACCCGCTCCAGAGCGACCATCGTGTAGGCAAAATTGAACCAATTAGGCTACGAATTGATCGGTCACCCACAGTATTCACCAGATCTAGCCCCTTGTGACTTCTTCCTGTCCCCAAACCTAAAAAATGGCTCGGAGGACGCCGTTTTGCAACAAATTATGGAGTGATGTCCGAAACTTCCCACTAGTTTGAAGACGTCGAGCCAAATTACTTTTCGGAAAGGATGAAAAAGTTGGAAAGTCATCTTGAGGAGGACTATATTGAAAAATAAATGATAAAATAAACAAGACGTTTTCTTAAGCTAGATTTCCATCAATCCAACCTCGTATTTAGGAAATAAAATATGATAGCACAAGTGTATTTCGTATTTTATTGATACGCCCTTATAATATTAACCACTTAATATTATACGTTCAGTCAAAAGATTTTACAATAAAGAGGCCACGTGCTAGTTGTTCTTAAAAAAAATAATAATAACATTTCTCATGTCGAAAACTCATTCAGCTGGAATAAAGAAAAATTTTGTAACGAGTTAAATAATGAAACAACATCTCATTAAACCGATACCTCGGGGCTTTCCAAGTAATATGGAACAAGGCTTTCGGAGTTTATTCAAAGATTTTGTTGCGTATTTCTAACAAAAAAATTTCGTTTACAGAAGATACATAAGTTTCTCTTGTATGATGAAAGGAAATTTTTAATTAAAAGTTCTTAATAGGAAATATGAAAGCTTTATGTGTACATAAATAACGTAATGATACGATTATTAGTAGCTTGGTGGCTTATTAATATGTTGGTTAAGTAACTTGTTGATCTCTCTTGTAAATCGTAATATAGTTTTAGTTGATTTCACCATGATATAGACAAATCATTCACAATTGTTATAATGCGCAAACGTTCCAAATATGTAGCATATCGAAACAGGTCACAATAAAAAAAGACATTTGAATAGCTTAAATTATATAATAACGAATACTTTACTTAAATATTTAATAACAAATACTTGTTCCAAATGACTCAATTGCAACCGCTAAGTTCATCGAATTACGTTACGAATTGCTGTCCCATCCTCCATCTTTGCCATATCTGACGCCGTCAGATTTCTTTTTATTCCCAAACTTCAAAAAGTGGCGATTGAAAAAGATTCGGTACACATGCGGAGGTGATAATCGCAACGAATGCATATTTTGGAGAATTTCCAAAAGATTATTTTTTGGATGGTTTAAGAAAATTGGAAAGCTGCGGAATTAAATGTTGCAAGGGAATTAGGTAGAAAAATAAAATATATTTTCTACGAGTTCTAATTCTACGAGAGTATAGAATTGGATATGCCAACCAGTGTACGAACAGCTCAGCCAGTCAGAGACAGACTGAGTCTGTCAGTCATGCGACCAGGAAGAACAACAGTAGGAAATGGGCGACATGAACAAAGGCAAGCGTTCAATATTATTATTATCTTTACTCATCATCATCTAGTCCATTGCTGAACATAAGCCTCCCGTAACTCTGTCCAATTTCGTCGATCTTGGGCTGCTTGTATCCAATTGGATACAAGCAGCTTCTTAAATTAATAACATCTACCATGTCCTAAAATATATTATTTCCATCACCCCTCTTAGTTTTTTAAGTTTTATTATCTTATCACCACACGTTTGATATGCACCGCTTATTAATTAATTGCTGAATTATTTTATGTATTTGATTTAATATTTGCTTACCGCTAATTGTACACTTCTGTTTGAATTAACATTTTATTGACATTTATTTGTGTATTCATATTTCTTTCATTGTTAGAACAATAGACGGTTTTGTAAAATCATTAATGCTGTTTCACTCATTAGCATTAAGTTCGTTACAACTACAAACAAGAACGAGAACACTAGACAACTCGCAAGAATATAGCTCCATGTGCCATCAGTAAGCGTCTGAGGATCGGATGGACAATAAGATCGGTTCCAGCGTGCTGTCTCACGTTAAACGGCCCTGGCGTCGGAGATTCACGTTTCCGAAGGAGAAAAAGATTCTGTAGAATTAATATATTTGTTTGCGCCAGTCTGTAACAAGTCTGAAGAAAAACTTACATCTAATCCACTTCCATGTCATGAGATCTGATTGACGCTCATTATACAAAAAGAAATTAAAATTAGAATTGGGAACGTTAGCTAAATTCGCTAGCTAACCTAAGTCATTTACATTTGATTTATTGGGTAACACACTATTCATAGACCCTAACATATCCATATATTTAGGGTAACATATAGATTTATTAGATAATATTTATGGATAACGAATTAAAAATTTTAATCACACGAGGGTGGTTTGACTTAAATCTAGTCTTAATAGATAGCGATACGTGACAAGGAACGCCATATGGGTTTTGACATATGCCATCCAACACATGACATGTGTCAAAATTTGAAACATTTAGTTTTTACAGCCGTCGCAAGCAAGCAACTTTTGTATTCGATGCCGAATTGAAAAAAAACGCCCTGATCTAATTCGAGCTAGAAGGACTTGATAATATTACAAGTAGTCATATAGTAGAGCTAACTAAAAAGAATTTTCAAGACATGGTATTGCAAGTACTGTCATAGCTGACAATGGACCGTGCCTAAGAACATTAGAAACTTTGCAAAGGAATTATAATTCAAGTTTTAGACATATTCTCCATACCATTCAAATGGAAAAGGTAAAGCAGAAGCTACAGTAAACATGCAAATCTTAAAAAGAAAAGTAGATATCTGGCTAACATGACTCGAACACAGATATACATCAACTGAACTGAAGTGATCTAAACCGAGTACAGGGATTAATGAGAACACCAACGAGAAGCATGTTGCAAACAATAGTAAAAAAGATTAACACCTGAAACATATGGCGACATAGGGCAAAGAATCGAAAGAAGATGAGGAGCAAAGCAAAAATATTACCCTGACAAAGGAGCGAAAGAAATCGGACAGCGGAGCATAGTGTAGCTATCCGACGCCGAAGGCAAATACGGCCAGCAGGCGATTCATGTGGAGGTAAATTCATCGGGGAGCTGAATCCACCGGTATATTAGTATTATATTAAAACTGTAAAAGCGTGCATTGATGCACGCTGTAAAAGCGTGCATCAATGCGGAAGGGTGGTATTTTTAAATTTCTTAAGAAAATTGCGTTTTGATGGGTAAGATTAAAAACATGGTGTTTACTGAATTTGAAATATATTAAAATTGTCTACATTTGAAAAAAAAATTCGAGAACCCAACAGGAACGTAGTTGTAGGGGGATGAAAAAAAAAACGTATATAGAAGCGGGGATAGAAGCGACGAAGAGTATGTGAAGAAATCACTCCTAGATCATACAATGTAGAACTAGATGGAACTATGTACAGAAGAAATCGAAGTGATTTAAGAACAGCAACAATTTACTCTGCCCGAAATACAAAAAGGGAATGATTAGAAAAACACACTAATACAAATAGGGAACATGAAACGGCAAAGGCTACAAAAAGTAATGTGAAGAAAAGTTTGACAGCAGACACCCAAAGCGAATCAGTATAAACCGACATACATGCACCCAGAAACAAAAAAGAAATCCGAGCGCCAGCATATTTAAAATAATAAATAACCAACTTTAAAAAAGACAAAAAGAGAGGATGCTACGAGAGTCAGTTCGTAGAAGTGGATATGATAGCCAGTGTACGGACAGCTCAGTCAGTTATGAGTCCAGGAAGAACAGCAAGAACATGGCCGACATGAACAAAGCCAAGCGTTCAATATTATTATTATCTTTACTATCTCTTAATGTATCTTTTTAATCTTGTAACACTAATGAATTAACAATTAAAAGCATATTTAGTTTATGAATAACAATAAACGTAACACTCAAAACAAGGCTTTCATTGAAAAAGTCACTTTCTCGTCAAACAATCCTCATAAGGATGTCGTAATTAAACATTTAACCCTCCCACTAAACACTCTCTATAGATGTATAGTTGATAGCAATAAAATTACGCCACTTTCCAAATGCTACAATGATAATGGTTTTTACATTGTTCAATAGAGGGAGAAATCTGATTTAATCGAAAACGGAATGGAACATTCTATAAACATAATTCTTACTATTCCAGACATACATAGATTCTAAATCATTTTATTTCCGGTGATAGAACGTCGCCTGCGGGCAGTTTTAAATCGGAAATGGACATTTACGCGATAGAATAGGAATCACGAAGAGCTAACTTGTAGACGTTCTCGTTTCAAGAAAATATATAATGTCCTCCGGATGTTAGTTCGAAGACCGATTCATTTAAATCGTAAATTTACTGTCAGTCATTGCTCATGTAAGTGAATACAGATATTTACAATTCCATGTGCAACTGTAAATTATGTTAGGTTATAGAGTTAAATTTTATCTCTGAATATTTTATATAATTTTATACAAGTTATTTAGAACATTATAATTAGTTTTGAAATGCATATAAAAAATTGAAAGTTAAACATTGTTAATATGAGTATATTAACTATAGGAAATTAGACCGGTCTGAGACTTTATAGTCTACATTTGTAGTCCTTTTTATTTTTTTACTTCTATTCGATTGCGTTTTTTTGAAATCAAAACTTTCGAGCTTGTAATCTACCATCTCTTCTAACTTTACAGATTTAAATTAGACAGATCTATGTGCTTTTTAATTTTCTCAACTGATTCGTATTAAATTTTAGGCTCTGAATTTGGAAAGATGAGAAAAGTCACGTAACAAATTTCCAGAATTTATATGTCATACTTCTAAAATCTGAATTTAAATTCTGCACAGGATAAAAAGATGTGACGTTTTCATGATGGTTGCTTTGACCGGTTAACAGCTTTACAGTTAAAGTTTCAGTAATAAATATTTATAACTGATTTTTTTGTTTTGTTGCAGATATATTGAATAGAAGCAGACTACTCATCGTCCATATTTACACGATCAGTTCAGTCGTAGCTCAATAAGTTATTGGCTGCCCGGGGCCAATGACTTGGCTGTCTAGCATAACAGCAACCAGCATAACACCAACCTGAATAAAACGACGGATTTAAAATTCGTCACAAGTGATGGGAAATGCGTTTTATCCAACATTCTTTCCATTTTGCATCTATTCATTAACTCTTTAGAGAGAAACATCCAACCATTTCTGCTGTTTTACAATGACAAAACCTTTCATCATTGTCTGTGAGTCATTTTGCGCAAAGGAAGGTGATATACGTAAATTTGCCTCTCATTCTATAAAACAAATTAGAAGGACTCCTGTGGTAAATTTGCGGCGATTTAAAATTAACATTGGGATAGGAAGGAAAGTCCACAAAGTAGCTTCTCTTCGCCTACGAAACAATCAAAATGTGCAGTCAAAAAGACTTCACTGAAATCTAGTACCAAAATAAGATCCACCAAAAATTTATTTGAAACGTGTGAAGTAGTAGTATAATCATCCCTACAGATCAAGCTTGAACTTATGAAATATTGTATCCAAACATAAGCAAAATAAGAGGAATGCTTTAAATATATCTGTTGTGAGTTTACAGGTTTATCAAAAGCAAAACTCAGAGAAGAAACGTTTAGTGCATCCAACATCACAAACTTATAAATTAGAAAAACATGACAACTTTGGTGAAAAAAAATCTTGGAGGTAACAGCCAAATTTTTAAAAACATGATTCAAACATATGTGATGTTGTGATATTGTGATTACGTGCTTATTTTGAAATATTAAGCTCCTTAAAAATTCGCATCTTACCTCATGCCATAGTTTCAAAGAAAATGCGAAATAATAATAATGCGTGATCTCTAAGTGGACAGGTGAACATTTCTAGATCTATAGAGGGTTTCTGAAGTCGTTGATAGAAAAATACTTCTAGACAAAATAAAATGTTACGATTTACAGTAGGAATGAATTAATCTTTTTTGACAGTTAGCTAACAAACAGAGTCCAAAAACAAAATTTGGTAATTCAATTTCCAAAATCAAAAATGTTGAATACGAAGTGCCTCAAGGTAGTGTTTTTGGACCAGTTTTATTTCTGATCTTTATAAAAGATTTAATGAACAATTGTGATGAAGTTAACATTAAGTTATTCGCGGACGATGCAACAATTTACGTTGCTGCTGAATCTAAATATGAGGTAATAAAGAAAACAACATTGGTATAAAACAAGTACACGCATGGATAATAAGTAACACACTAGTGATAAACTACGC
Source organism: Adranes taylori (assembly GCA_009867245.2). Lineage (NCBI taxonomy): Eukaryota > Metazoa > Arthropoda > Insecta > Coleoptera > Staphylinidae > Adranes > Adranes taylori. The sequence continues at coordinate 4,367 of WYDF02088968.1, read as the reverse complement.
CGAATGCAAATTACTGTGCATAATAGAAGAAGACCGTGTCAAAATATAAATTGGAAATCGCAAAATTGAGACAATGAAGGAATACATAGTACATAGGGGTATCACTGATTAGGGCTTGAATTGTAATAAATACAGGCCAATAAGGGATTTGTTTTTAGTGGATTCGGGGAAACTTTTGACAGAATTGAAAAAACATTTAATGTTTTATGTACCGCATGTTATAAGTCTGTCCAAACTTCATGAGCCGAAAATTGCGCAGATGAAGAAGAAAGAAAGCTAAGGCAAGATGCCATACGAGAGTGAAGAGACAATACAACACAAGAAAGTGAATATTTTGTATGCAACATAATTGTCTTCTATCTTTCTTGTATCTACCTGTTTCCTTTTTGTCACGCTTTAACACATCACTCGACGAAAACGTGATATTCTCTTGGTACGATAAAATTTTTCGACTACCGTTTGTTAGGTTATATTTTGTTGCCTTATACAAAAGCGTGTACAATGGGTATATGACCATCAACAATTGTTTAGTTCGCATTGTTGATTAGCGCCGTACTACCTATAGTCATAATGATTTATAGTCTGATCTGCGCACGTGGAACAGAAGCAGACCAGACTCAAATCAATTTGATTTTCCTCCTTGCAAACTACTGCTCAAGTTCGTACGTGTCAATACAATTTCATAATTCGCGGCCCATTTCCATTTTGTTTACCTTGTAAACAAAATCGATTTTGTTTACCTCGTAAACAAAATCGGTTCTTCACAAGAAACAATAATTATACAAGGTTCAAACAAGCCCTGGAATCGACAATGTCCGATGAAGACGAGGATACCGAAAATGTTAGTAACTCCAAACTCTAATGTTCTGAGTGACAAATAAGAACGAAATCATGATGATTTGAGATTCTCGACTATTGCAAAAGATGTTTCAGGTACAGTTGAAGTAAATCCAAGTCATCCCGGCCAGGATGTATTCGACTTGGACTACAGTGATGATGAACCGCTAATTACATGAGATTTTCAAAACGAGTAAAAAGTCACATCGCAACTAGCCGGTGAAAAACTTCACCTATATAAATTACAACTCGTAATATTACCGATGCCATTCAGAGAAGACAAAAAAGTGTTGCAGAAACTAATGAAATGCTACAATCCAGCAATATTGTTTGATTTTTTTTTTCATGAAGATTGAGAATACTGATGTTAATAAGATATCATGAACTGCCTACCGAAACGTACTTACTGGAGTATGGATGAAGATCTTTAAGTTTCATTGGTCTTTTCGCGTATTGAATTGAATATCGCGTAACAGGTTTTTAGACATGAAAAGTAACCTGCACTTTCTCGAAAATTTTCTAGCTTTCGACTATTCGGCGCGAAAATCGTAAAATTTCAGCTGGCAAAGATGCCGGTTTTTCCAAATGAGCATATTATGTACTTTGATAATATTTTTAAAAACTATCAGTTGTTGCATGATTTGTGACTCTTAGGCTACAGAGCAACAGGCACAATGCGAGACAATAGAACTAAGAAATGTCCACTTAACACTGTAGCAATAATGCTAAAGCAACCTAGAGCGGAGTATGACTATAGATTTGGTACGAAAAACGAAATATCAATTGTACGCAGGAAAGATAGCAATGTTGCACTATAGGAACCACCTTTGACACTATAGAGCGTTTAAGAAAAGTAAAAATATGGTCCAAGCTTCTAAAGTAAAAGGTGCAATTAGATGTCCCAAGACTAATCATAAACTATAACAAAGGAACGGGTGGCGTCGACCAAATGTTGGGTCAGTCAATCAGTATTTACTAGGCGTCCATAAAAAGTAAATAAAAGATCCATGACATACATGGATCAATTATTATTCAAACGGACGATTGCTCAAGGATACATGCGACGGACAAAAACAAAAAGGCGTCCGTCGTCATCGACAATACTTGAACTGGAGCGGAAAAATAACGGTCACAACCTCTAGCGCATCGAAAACCAATTGCGTTGTGTTATTTTTCACAACCGAGGTCACTCGAATTGCGAACTTTGCAAGAAAACGTTATGCACAGGGCAGTGGCATAACCAAGCATTAAACGCCCTGAAGCAAACCTACATCAGTGTGCCCGTAGGATATCAAAATTGTTTTTTCTGGCTTTAGCCGCGGCAAAGTTTGTAATTACTTCGTCTAAATTACGAAGTACTTCGTTATTTTATGTCTCTTTCGATGGACAGTCTCAATTGCGACATGGTACTTCTAAGATAAGTCTTAACAAATTTTCAGTTTGAAAAACTTCTCTCAGCTACCGCAGTTGTGACTGGCAAAGTCAGAAACAAGAAACAAACAGATATGACTTCAATAAAACTGCTTGAGGCCGGATTATCTATTAGCAGAAGATGAGTCATTTCCAAAATTATCGATATATCAGATAGTTGCCGAGCAAAGCACACATTAAAAGTTAAGAGCTGCCTAACTAACTTCACTATAAGGTCATTGGACTATTCTGCAGTTAGTGCTTCTGCCGCCTGTGATAGCACATTATTTTTGATATTATTTAAAAACTTTGGTGTTAAACAGTTAAAGCATTCGACAATTCATTGAACATATTCGAATCTTTGTCCAAATTGATCTATGACAATGCCCAGAACGATTAAAAACTATTATCGCATCGCAGTCTTGTATTGGATGATCGACTTGTCATTCAACAAATTTCTTCTTGAGACGCCATAATCATTTCTGGGGAAATACTAGATCAATATTCCATATTGCTGATAAAATGAGCGCTACTTCTTCAGTTGTTTCCCAATTGTTTCTTGTTGTTTTTAGTTCTTTAATTAATGCTTTCAGCGAATTTGCTGCGCTACCTAGATCTGCTTCCTTTCCTTGTAGCATTTTAGAAACAACGTTAATTATATCCAATATTTGACCTTCAATGATGATGATAATTATGGTTGGATATAATTGGTAGTATGTGACCAACTCTTTGGCTCCTTCTCTTCTCCAATTGTAATGTTTCATTTTATATGTGAATAATTAAAAAGATTCACTTTATTTAATAGACCAATCTGGTTACCCTATTTTATCAAAAATTATCAATTAGGTAAGTTGTGCCATCTAGCGACGATTTCGTTAAGCTTCTCTTTTATGTAGATTTAAATGGGTTTCCATTTTTTATTTGATTTGGGTTAATAGTAAAATATTTAGATGCTTTTCATAATTATCTTTTCTGATTAGGGCGTGAGTAAAAATTCAGTTTGATAGATTTCTGTAACGGATATAAAATAGTACGTCATTTTAAAGCACCGACTGTATCGCGGCTATAGATTTCGAATGGATGTTAGCGTTTTATTGTTTTCGCCTATTATTCAATTAATGGAATGAGGATTTTTGAGTATTGTATTTCATCTAAGGAATAATTAATTTCGGGATTTATATAGGGTTATTAAGAGTTGAAATTGTATTATTATTAATAAAGCACCCGAATAGGTATTTATTTTGGTTGACATTTCAAACAATTATAGAGGGCGGACTTCCGTCCTGTCGTTATTGCTGTAAGAAGCTGGGAACAGTACTTGATTTCTGACTGGCGTCTAGTAGATAACACGCAATTATTTTATGTTGCTCAAAATCGTAATGTACTAAGTAATCAATTAATTGGTGCCCTAAATTTTAGATAAAGATATCCTATTTCGTTTTACGGATAGAAGGAACCATTAATTGAAAGGATGCATTGTGTGGATTTGAATTAGTTGATTTTTTTTGAGAAAGTCGTGTCGGAAATGGAATTTTAATAGCATCAAAGTCTAGGCGGATTACAATTCCTGGGCATTACCGTAGATTTTATAACATATGGAGCACCCGAAATTAAAAACCATTCAATGCAGTCGCTTAACGTACAAGTGTTCTTGAGACAACCCCAAAGAAAAAAGTCGCATGCGGACAAATCAGGCGATTTAGCCCACCAAACAATGTATCCATTTTTTGATATGATAGAGTTCGGAAAGAGTTCCCTTAAAGCAGCGATAGATATACGAGCAGTATGACTGGTAGCACCGTCTTGCTGCAACCACGTAATTTAAGGAAATCGAACCAGTTCTTGCATCAAAAATGTTCTGACCATGTTTGTGTAACGAACTGCAGTAACGGCTATTCTGTTTATTTACATAGCCGTTAAGATGAAAATGAGCTTCATCTGACATAAACGCTGCCACATTTCTTGACAAAAATTCAAGCGATGAACCAAATCAGCTTCTTTTAATTCTTGGACAAAATGAATTATATAGGGGTGAAAAATTAAGTCCTTATGTAAGATTGTGTGGGGTGAAAAATTTTCCTTATGTGTAGGGTGAAAAATTAAGTCGTGGTCTGACATTT
>WYDF02088957.1:0-10941 GCA_009867245.2 Adranes taylori | reverse complement strand
AAAATTTTCGGACTCCTAAAACGTTGAGTAATTGGTTACAGAGTGAAACCACAGCACAATAAGAATATACAAATAAACCCCGGTATTTACGTTGTTAAATGCATTTTTCTTTCGAAAATCCAAACGCATTGCGCCTTCCCCTCGCCCCTATCATCTCACTATGCCTTCCAAGGGAGGCGTGCCCAACTGGTTGGAAAGTCTTGCTATATAGAATTTAAACAATTCTTCATCGTCCAAAATGCCATATCTAAAAACAATTTCTTCTGTCAATTAACTATAACGTTTCGCCAATCCTTGATTTCGTTAATTAAAAATTCTCGTAGCTATGTCCTATTCTAAGTTACGAAACGCGTATCAGTTGAATCTGGTAGCGACAATATTTAAATGAATGATTGAATGATTGATTTGAACTAACGTTCTTCTACATGTGTGTGGTTCTTTTTCCTGTAGCTTACAAATTTGGCTTAATACGTACGCTTCAATTCTTTATATGTTCTTATTATTATCAGTTCATAGAATTTAGACCATGAGAAAATGTTTATTCATTGTCAGATGGAATTAAAAGATTTGATGCTTCATTCTCAACATGATAAATCTATCATAACAGTAATTTGATTTATTTATTCAACGAAAGTAATACCAATGCATGTAAAATTTGAATTGGCAAGGTGTTTCCTGTGGAGTTTTTTTGCACTGGTCATTCATTTGCTTAGTGGTCTTGTGTAATTTTTGTTACACCTGTTATGCAGTATAATATTCAATAATATTTTACTTCCACACTAATCTTACTAAAAATGATTTAGTTATGATTCTCTGTTATTCTCTGCAGAAAATGATAAAAGGATCAAAAACCAGACAGCCACAAGCTAAAAAGATCAAAAGGGCAGAAGTCCAGAGAAGCATAAAAGCCTAGAAAATGTCAACAGGGTCAAAGGCCAAATGGCCAAAAGCCAAAAAGTTCGAAAGAGTAGTAGGCCAAAAATACAGAAGGCTAAAAGGTCAGGAAATATCAAAAGGGCAATTTTAAAGTTCAGAAAAACAGAAGTCAAAAAGATAGAAGTCCCAAAGACCAGATGTCTAAAAGCCAAAAACTCGAAAATCAATACTATTAATGTACACAAATAGTTAGCGAGCAGATTTTGATTTCATTTTCCTTGATAATCTGCTCCCATAATAAAACTATTCTTGATGGAAACTTGCATTGAATCATCGATTACATCGTCAAGATCCTCGAGAATAAATAAGTGGGATTCTAACTCATAGGTTTCCAAAGTGGACGCTGTCATCTTCTAAGGGCGTTGTAGCTAATTTAGAGCCAATTCCAAGACCTCAAAGCGAATTGTACGAACACAATTTCTTATCAAAATGTATCTTTCAATGCAACTTTGTTAACTCGAACAACCTTGAAAACTCCTTGCCTATAAGTTGGTAGATGAATATTGTTGTAATCCTGTGTTTATCAGTCTGACCATAGTATTATATAACCGGATAATTAGGGGGAGAAGTGGGGTGAGGGGATAATAGAAGATAGAACATTTACTACATAAACAAGATCCTCTGTTACACATGAAGTTTCATCTGTGCTTCTTTTTCACTTTTAGAAATCGATCAGATTTACCCCATCATTTCCTTTATTCCTTTTCCTTCCCCTACCTCTCTCCATCACCTCCCTATGCTCTATAATTCCCTTCTACTTATTTCTTTAATAATTTTTTCCATTATCCCGGATCTCACTTGCCTCTTGCCCCAGATATACCTTCTTCTATACTTACACTAATCTCTGACATGATTTTATCCAATGCTTCAAATTTTCCTCTTTCCTCCCACATATTCTACATATCCTTATACTGTATTATACTCCTTCATCCAATGCCTATTACTTCCCTCCATACTTCTGCACCTAAAAGTCGCTATCATCCTCTTTATATTCATACTTATTTTGAACAATAAATAATTTGGCATGCCTGTACCTTCTTTCAGCCACTTCCAATTATATTTATACCCCTCAATTCTTGAAGTTTCACATCCATCATCCTGCTTTCCACTTCAACTGTTAGATTTCTGCTATCATCCCTCATTCTTTCATACCATGAGGGATGATAGCATTCTTTCATACCTTACCATACACCCTTTTTTACTAAATTTTTTATCAATATACCCTTTTTACATCATTTTTCCTCCCTCAACCTCATTCTCTTCTCATACTTCACTAATTTCTACAATCCTCTTACCCAAATTTTACATTCTCTCTCTCTCTCTCTCTCTCTCTCTCTCACACACACACACACACACACACCACCCATACCTCTGCCCTATACATCACACACAAGCAATCGATATCATCATTCCCATTTACACTGCTATTATCTGTTTTTTACATCACTGACATCAAATAGCTTTTTTCCTGATTCTGACTGTATCCTTAACCGATCTATTTCCTATCTAAACCCCATTCTGGTCATTTTGTATAATTCATGAAAGCGTGTAGTTACATAATAATACTATCAAAACTAAAACTAAAACAATAGTACAAAAAATACGAAATGAAAAATATACCAGTGTATAGAGCGGCTATAAGTACCAATTTCTTTTGTTTTCTTAGTTTATTTCTGCTCTAAAATTTTACGTTACTAAATACGGTAGCCAGATCAACACCATTAAGAACACGTGTTTACATACCATACGTCAGTGCTGGTCTTTGAATCCACTTTTCTTTATTTGTTTAATTTGCCATGCATTTACAGTGATTCTCAAACTAATGGAATAATAATAAATCTTACAAAATTTCAATCTTCATGACGGAAACTTATCAATAATATATGTTATAGTCACTGAAATTCAGTCACTGAATCAATATTTAAAAAAATTGGAACAATATATTATTTACGAGATTGGTTTGATAAATGACTTTGTTCTAATACTGAAAAGAATCGTTACTGAAAAATACTGCAAACTCCGAGGGAAATTGAATGTAGAATGTTACCTACATTGAGTAACTCATGTATTTCTGATGAAGCTATTTGATTTGCTTAAATGAATTTAAGCGTGGCAGACGTAGAATCGCATTCGGAACAATGAAACGGTTTTACAGTGGTCGAGATTTTAGAGGTATATGAGATCTGAAGTTGTTTTAAAATGAGACTTCTTTCTAGTGTTCTATTCGCATTCCGAACAATTAATGTGTACAAATTAGCCGAGGCCATAGACATCTCAACTGGACAGAAGCATACGTTCTTTCCATCGAACTCTTAACAATTTTTAGTTCTGAACTGTTGAACTCATCTAATTTTTCAAGCTATCCCAAATCTGTTTGATGGTCATTGCCTACAGATGTAGTTGTTGTCTGTCCGCTTGCTTCTGGAATAGTTCTTTATTGTATGATTTGTTTTCTGATTTTGTATTCTCTATGTTATTCCCACGAGTAAGTCAGACTAAGGAAATGTCGCCACATCGTCAAAGTGATGGCCATTCTAGAGAAATCTAACCTAACGTTCTACATGTTTTAAAAGTGGAACAGTTTTACGTAGCCTTTTGTTACCCTATGTTACCTATTGAAATCCTTTATTACCAAATGTTTAAAAATGTTGAGTAAGAAACAATTCATTTCATGTTGTTTACTAAATTGGAAATGCTTCGGAAGATATACATATTTTTTGTAAATCAGGCTTCACATTTGCTACTCTCATGGACAATATTTTTTAATGAGTGACATTGGTACACTGAATCTTACAATTTTGCCACCAGTTCCTAGCATCAGTTCCAAATTTACAGTTCCAAACTGTTTTTTAGAAAATCTTGTCGCCAGTTTCTTTTACTTGCTGATTGTAGAGATTTTTGAGATATTTAAGATCTGATAACGTTTTCAAAAGAGATTATTCTGAAGTGCTGTATTCGCATTCTGAACAATCAAATAGTATTAAAGTGGTTTTTTTTTAAATATCTAAGATCTGAAGTCATTTCAAATATGACTACTTTGCAGTGTTGTAATCGCATTGGGAACAAGGAAATAGTTATATAGTGGTAAAGTATCTCAAATATGAAGACGTTTTCAAAGGGGACTTCTTTATAGTCTTGCATTAGCTTTCGGAACAATGAAATAGTTTTAAAGTGGCAATATTTTTTAAATATCTAAAATCTGAAAACATTTTCAAATATGAATACTTTGTTGTCGTGTAATCCTATTGAGAACAAAGAAATAGTTTCATAGTGGTAAAGAATTTCAGATATGAAGACGTATTAAAAGGAGACTTGTTTGTAGTCTTGCATTTGCATTCGGACATAAATGGTTTTATAGTGGTCGAGATTTTAGAGGTATATGAGATCTGAAGTCATTTTCAAATGAGAGTTCTTGTACTATTCACAATCCGAACAACTAATGTGCACAAATTAGCCGAGGTCACGGGCATCACAACTGAACAGGCTCTGTTCCTAGCTCATTCCTCCGTTCCTAGCACCAATTCCGAATTTGCAGTTCCAAACTGTTTTTTAGAAAATCTTGTCACCAATTTTTTTACTTGCTGATTTGTTAAAACGTAACGATCACAATATATGAATACATATATGATTGATCTTCCGAAAGGGTCCATGATCCGACGGCACTTTTTGTTCGGTACAGAAACAACAGATGGCGAAGAGATATGCGTAGGATAAAATTTTAGCAGTTGGTTGGAGAAGAACTACAAGTCACGTGTCAATTAATAATATCAATAAATCGAACCAATGTTGAGGACTGTTGAAATAAAGCTAAATAGCGTGAGGTAGGCTTGAATACGTTAACCAGAAGGAAGAGTTATGTCTGTTCGAATGCATTTCGAATTAGAATAACAAAATATTTTAGTTCATCTGACTTTCAAATGAACTACTTAAAACAATTCGACGAAATCTCGTCGTTCAGGTGCTTTTGTATTAGAAAATTTCATTACATATGTAAATATTTACTTGCTTTGTGTCTGATTTATTTTAATTACTTGTCAACGAGTTCAAGTTCCTACTTATAATATGGCAATAATAAATACCACCTTGATCAAAAAGTTTCAGGAATTAATTCAGAAAATTAAAATTATTGAAACAAAACGTTCTCGAAGTGAGAAGCAATCTAATTCTTTTAGAAACGCAGACTTGAGCTTGAAAATTGCGGTGCAAAATAAATAGATGAGATTATGACAAAGCCCAAGTCGAGCTGATTCAAGGAAAATCAGAAATGAGATGATGATGCGCCCCAGGTATGGGGTTCACGTGGAGGAAACAAAACGTGCTCGAAGTGAGAAGCAATCTCTCGAGAAACAAAATAGAAGCACATAACCCCAATCTAGTTGTTGGCTTGGGTCTGAAAATCGCGGTGGTAAATAGATGCAATTATTACAAGACACAAGTCGACCTGTGCACGGAAAATTAGAAGTGAGACGGTGATGCGCCCCAGGTATGGGGCCTCACGTCGGCAGAACAGAGTGTCCTCGAAGTGAGAAGCAATCTCTCGAAAAACAAAACTAGGAGCACATAAGCTTCTTCTAATTCTTTTAGAAACCCTTGCTTGGCCTTGACATAGCGGTGCTAAATAGATGCGTTTATGACGAGACACAGTCGAGCTGATTCAAGAAAATTTAGAAATGAGATGGTGATGCGCCCCAGGTATGGGGCCTCACGTATGGTGGGGGGACAAAGCGTCCACGAAGTGAGAAGCAATCTATCGAAAAACAATATAGAAGCACATACATAACTCCAATCTAGTTGCTGGCTTGGGTCTGAAAATCGCGGTGGTAAATAGATGCAATTATGGCAAGGCACAAGTCGACCTGATGCAAGGAAAATTAGAGGTGAAATGATGTTGTGCCCCAGGTATTGGCTTCACCCACGTGTGGGTAAACTAAGCGTCCTTGAAGTGAAATGCAGGCTCTCAAAATATATAACTACGAGCACAAACCCGCATTCTAATTCTTTTAGAAATACTTGCTTAAGTTTAAGCATGTTTTAAATGAAGCCAATGTTGCCCAATCTATTGAATCTTTCCTATAATATTGTTGGTACGTTGTTTTCGAATACAAATAAAAAATAGCTACAAACGACAATTTTCATTAATAATAAAGATATAAATCAGTTAGAGATATTGACTAGAAGATAAATTACTCTGTTAGAGATAACAATCGAATTAGGCAAGGACAAATCGGCACTAATAAATTATTCTCTTTGAGGATTTGTGTTATCTATGTTATTACCGTTGAAATAAACAGAAATACCAATTCGTTGAGGGGTGTAGCTTAAATGGAGCTGAAATACATCCTTCTATAGAATAAAAAAACATCATTAAAAATAGGAAATTCAAAATTGCTGTAAGAAAAATTTGTAAAGAAATGCGCTCTACTTTCATCATACAAATATCCAATTTTCTATAGAATAAAAAAAAAGAATTCAGTAAATGAGGAGGATGATATGTTAGTAAGGATTGCTGGGGAAGTACCAGACTTTTATCAGCAATAACTGGAATAAGTCATATCTTAGTTTTTGGAAAACATTATGGAGAATTTTCACTCCAGTGGAGAATTTATTATCCGAAAACTCTCAATGAATGAAATTTGTACAATTTATTATGGATAAGACAAATGCACTTAAAAACTTCTTGCTCCGCTCCTGACTTGGGATCATCATAGCAAATAAACTAGTTCGATCCTTATTTTTAGTCAGAATGCTAAAAAATACTTTGGGTGCTACTTTGGGTGCTAAAAAATACTTTGGGTGCTTCCCTAGTGTATACTAAGCTTTGGGATTTTGATATGGGGGCTATTCACTTCAAAGCCTTGAAGTTTTTAGAATATAAAGTTTCGAAAGGTATACATGTTTTTTTGTAAGTCAGGCTTCACATTTGCTTCTTTACTAAATGACTTTAGTAAAAAATATAGTTTTGGAACCTTACAATTTCGGCTCTGTCCCTTTGTTCCTCGCACCAGTTCCGAATTTATAATTCCAACTTTTTAGAAAGTCTTGTCGCTACTTTTTTTACTGATGTAGAAATAATTTTTGAGATATTTAAGACGTTTTCAAGAGAGATTTTTTTTAAGTACTACATTCGCATTCGGAACAATGAAATAGTTTTAAAGTGGTAATAGGCGGCCTTTCTGTTTTTGGGATTTACAAGTCATTCTCTTTACCGTTGTCCCCTTCTCAATATTTCGTAATTGGTAACATGTGCTGTCCACACCTCATACCTGTACAACAACACAGTGTGTATGTAACATTTCACGACTCGATATCGTAAATCAAAACTAAGCGTCGCATCACATATGAATTGTTTCATATTATTAAATGTACCTCTTGCTTGCTCAATTCTGGATCCTATTTCAAGGTCAGGATCCAAGTTGCAATGTATCCAAATTCGCAGTATTTAAAATTTTCAAACACTTCAATTCTTTTGCCGTTAATTGTTATCTTCGGTGAAGGTCCTTGTCATTTGCTTATCATCATTTCTTTGGTCTTACTGACGTTTATTTTGACGCCTAGTTTATCACTTATTATGGATATCGTTGAAGTGCTTCTGGGTTGTCTTTAATAATAGGCAGACAGTGCGACAAATTAGTAATTGATAATTGGTGTGCTGAGAAGAGAAAAAGATGTGCCATAAGTGCCAAAATTGTGTCCTAAATGTTTTGAAAAATAATTTTTTTTCGACTTAAGATATCCAATTAATTTTAAATTTTTGAATAAAAGTTTTTTTTTATGATTTTATTGTAATTTTATTATTGTCAGTCCTGAGAACCCTTCGGCAGTACATATGTAATACAAATGTGTCGATTGTAGCTGCAGGTTAAATAATAATCATGTTATGTTTTATTATTTTATGAGCTGTGCTCACTCGATATAAATTAGTACTATAAAGAATTAATTTATATTTTTGTTTTACTTACATCTTGTAGATCCCTTTTTATAATCGGGTGGATTAAATCAGTAGAAGTGAAATTTATTTATCAAGTCAAAAACCTACCTGACTACGTAGTCACGAAAAATAAACGTGACATACACCATTGTAGCATAATGTCAAGTGGATGCATAAAGATTTAAACACACACGTGCCTGACGAGGAGCGAAACTCCGAAGCAAATTGAAAAATTTTATTCAATGCGAATAAATCTATTATTGTAAGAGATTAAATGTGTACGAGGCGATATCAATAGAACTATTAGTTTACCTGTATCACCCTGCACCCTGCATCTCGGTTAGGTTAAATCGGTTAGTTAAGTATTCCCCAGTAATTCTATAGAGACTTGTTAACAAAACACCCTGTATATGGTTTTACCCGTTTGTTCTTTTTTTTTTGTAATCCTTGTAAACAATGTATAAGATTAAACTCTTTCTTTAAGCGATATCGTTAGCGCATCGTTTTATGGGATCCAACTGTCGCGTAAAACGTTTTTAGTTAATTAGTCAAATAAAATCTGTATAGCAAGTCGAACCTGAATAATATCGATATAAACTTGTTTAATGTATAGCGTCAATGTGTTCTATCGCAAATCCATTCGACAGCTAGCTAGATATTAATGCCAATAATCTGAACAGGCCTTTTTCTGCCCTCTACATCTATTACGAAGCCGTTTTATAATTCGTTCGAAAGAAAAGGAAAGAATCACATGAAGCACAAATATAGGGTTATTGCTTTTTAAGCTGGAAAAGCCTAACAGAGATTTGACATGATTCGACACTTCAAACTGTTGACATTTGATGGATGAAACGATTCTTGACGTTCTTGCTTTTGTTTTAAAAATGCGCTATCGGTAGGTATATTTAGAGGAAATGAATCGTATCTCGAGCAAAAATCGCTAGGTAAATGTTATTGATATGAAACAATGAATTAATTGGTCTTTCATTAGCTAAATGCTAAAAGAATGTTAAGATATGACACGATCCAAAAAATTTCAAATATAAATTAACCCAAATGGCTAAGTAATGCTTTATTATAAAAAATTAATAACCTAAAATAAGGTTATAAATAAAAATTAATAATAGATTGATTGAGTCACGAGCTACTTTGTGCTAATTCATGATAAGATCAATTGGAAGTGTTTTTACTTCGTTTCTACCACGTACACTACAATTGTTAAGATTGTGACTATAGTTTCAACCCTTTCCGGCCATCTTTAGACATACAAACTAGTGGTTCTACGATACCTATGGCTTCTGTTATTGGGGTGTTTTAAGCCATCATATTGGGGCTACGAGAGATTGGACTAGTGGTGTTAGGTGTTAAAATACAAAGGGAGAGGTCAACTACTAGATAAATGGGAGTACAATGACGAGACAACGTACTACGAGGGTTCGTACTGATTGATGTCAACGACTAATCTGAAGGGACTCCACGACCAGATAGACTGGGGTAACAACACGACAACGACGAGACAACGATTACGAGGGATTGGGGCTACAAGGGATTGGACTTATTGATGTCACCGACTATGCAGGAGAGAGTCAACGATTAGATAGACGGCAGAAAGAACACAACTATAGTGACGAGATAACGACAACTATTATTCCAACTATAACGACAATTATAACAACGATATCATGATAACTGTCATTTGTCAATATATAACAACGATAATTGTAGTTATAATTGGAATAATACTTGTCGTTATCTCGTCACTACAGTTGTCCGGTCTATCTAATCGTTGACTCCTTCCAGTTTAGTCGTTGACATCAATAAGTCCAATCCCTCGTAGCCTCAATTCTCGTAGTTGTTGTCATGTTGTTACTCCCGTCTATCTAGTCGTTGATTCTCTTCCGTTTAGTCTTTGACACCACCAACTCCAATCTCTCGCATTTTAAAAGCTAACACCACTAAGTACAATCCCTCGTAAGCCCCATATGGTCACCTGAAACACAACAAAAACAGAACCCACATAAGCCCTATTCTATATGGCAGACGATGACCCGAAAGGATTGAAACTATAGTCACAATCTAAACAATTAGTAGTAACGAAGTAAAAACCTTGATAGTAACAACCAATTGATAAAAATTAAAAACTTAATAATAACCTAAAATAATGAAAAAAATAATAACCCCTAATAAAGTAAAAATAAGGTTATAAAAAATTAATAACTTAAATTAATAGCCTAAGATTAATCTATAATAAGGTAAATTATGAGATAAAACTTATCTTTCATGCACCTCCAGATTTTATTGATAAAAGTTAGCGCAAGCTTTCGGAACCTTTTGCCCATTTTTCGGAATGTCATAAGCATACCTTTTCTTGTGCAGAACAGACTGGTCAAGAAGATTTTCAAAAAAATTTCGAAATAATTTTTAATAAAAAACATAAAGAATATGAAGACTCCATTCCTCGTACGACAGAAACTAGGAATTGAATAAATGGTAACATAAAATTAATATGTCTAATATCATATCAATCAATCAATCAAGCAAAAAACCTTTATTGGTATAACTTTTAACATAACAATATTCTTTCCAACAATAACAAATTTTACAAAAAAAAAACTCATCGTAGCTCCTACTGTTTTCCTCCCACAAGAAAGAATAAGGAATTTTTCCCTTTACTTTATTTCTTCTCCGCCTTCCCTATTTCTTCTCTCCTCAATAATTTGTTCCATTATGCCTACACCTTTTATTTCTCCGTCCAAACACATTCTTATACTCTTTAGCAAACAATTTTCGTTCACTCCAATTCATTTCCGTACATGCGTTTACCCAATGGTCCCATCTTTCCTCATCTCTTTCACATATCCTCCCACTTTCATATATACAATACCTGTTTCCCCTTTCTTCACTCCCACATCTTAATTGCGCAATTATTCTTTTTCTTCATGCTTACATCTGCTGTCATATACTCCGGCATTCCCTCCCAATTCATTAGACTGAAATATTTTTTATTACATCTCCCCTTTTTCAATCTTTTCCATAATCATTGCACCGCAATATCATTCATCATTACCTCAACTTCA
>WYDF02088946.1:0-10941 GCA_009867245.2 Adranes taylori | reverse complement strand
GTTAGTAATGAAAAGTTAGTTTCATTTATTATACAATTTTTGGTCACCTGTCTACAACAATTTTATACATTAGATAACAATAACAGCCTTTGGAAATATGAATTCTCGGGCGTCTGGCAAGTTTAACTTGAAACCGTACGTTGGAACCGCTCTTATTATTCCACCGGTCCTTAGTGGCTTACTGCAGGCGCGAGCAACTTCGCGTTTTGGAAGTTGTGCAGAAGTTACTGCAAATTAGTGAAACAGCATTTACGACTTAACAAAATACGTCTATTGGCGTTTAAGACAATATTAACAAAGATTTAATTTAACAAATAATTAAATGTTAAATTAAATAAATATTGCACCAATGGCGGTTAAAAAAATAAACACTAGCGAATCCATTACAAAAATAATAATATCGAAGCGGTATAAATAAAACAGTAAAAAGGCACGGTGAAAATATAAACAAAACAATCACTGCGGAAAGCATGTGGAAACAGTTAGTATTAGAACGGGAGGGCGGGGTTAAATTTAAATACATGATATGAATTACTGAAAAGGTAGGAATCTTAGGAATCTGCTACAAGCGCGTAACACCGTGATTTGCACTGATGTTACTGTTGCCGAGTCACTACAACTAACCGCGATGCACACTGGCTAGAAGTATATACCCCAGTAGAAGGTAAGGGGTACTATCACTATGACGCGTAACACCGTGTTGGGCACTGATGTTATTGTTGTGGAGTGACTACAACTAACTGTGATGCGCATTAGCCAGAAGTATACTCTCTATTAAGGTATAGCAAGAAAAGAAAGCGCGGGACAGCGTGATGGACACTGATGTTACTGTTGCTGTGTGAGTACAACTAACCGTGATACGTACTGGCTGAAAGTATAGACTCTAGTTGCAAAGGAAATAGGTAGTTGGAGGGGAGGAAGAGAAATAAAACTATTCAACATACATACATTCAGTCCTATAGTATATGGTATAGAAAACCGCTCACCAAATATGTTATTATCTCTGGACTGTCGCTTTGCTCATTTTCTCGACTTGGGTGGCTTCGATTTGCTGCTATGCTGGCTGCTCTGCTGGCTGGCTGGTGGTTCTTCTTCAAGTTCGCAAAATCAGGAACCAAATTATTATACCAAAACTCTCGCTATTTACAGATGGGGGCCTTCGCTCAACTTGAACTCTTTTATACTGGTCTATGTGTAGCAATCACACAACATTTTATTTCCCGGCACAGTTCAACTCATACAATTCTATGCAAATCATGATGTCAATTCCATTCTACGTGCAGCACACTATTCATCTCTCTTGACAGCATTTATATTATGGCGTATACGTACAGTGGACGGCAGACACCAGACAACACACTATATACAGCAAACGGAATATATATTAAACGTCGATAACGTGAGTGTTATCCCAATACAGCACAGCAAAGCAGGCGACATCGTTATTTCTCTGCAGCATGTAATATACGGTATGGTATGGCTGTCTTCGTGGGTTTTATTGTTTACAAATTATAAATGCATTCTAAATCATTTTTATTTCAGGGTTCCCAAATCCTATCTATTTAATCGATTTAGTTTTTTTCCTATAAAGAATTACGTAATTTTATAGACTTGTATCTTTTATGGTAACATGCTTTGTTACAATTTAGTGTACAAACACTATCGGATGTCATCTGTTTGAACATTGTTTTATACTCAGTACAGAATTATGGATGTATTTTGACGGAATAGTTAATCTTATTTTTCCAAATCTAGGAAAATCATTTTTATCAAAAGTTTTAATTTTATTTTTATGCAGTTAGTAGTTCTGGCTCATTTCTCATTACAGAATTGATTCAGTTAAAATTTAGTTTTAGAATATAAAGCTTTGAATCATCCCGTAACAAAAAAAAAACAATTAAGACAATTTTGCTAATACACTAGTAGTAGGGTATGCCCGTCCAGCCGCCTGGACCTTAGCTTAATGCATTGTAATCTTTTCTTCTTCTTTATCGCGTCTTCTATATTCGAGGCTACAAGACGTCGTGTTTCTGTTTAAATAATTATATTAGCTACATTTTTTATAATTATGCTGCTTAGCGCAGGATTTGAACTCATAAATTTTGGTTTACTAGTTCAACTCTCTTTGCTTTCCGCTATTTGATGCATTGACGGAATTGCGTATTATGAGGTATAGTGACGACGGGAAGAGCATCGTCGTGAATGGAATTAAACATTTATTATTAATTTTTATCGCTTTCTTGTTTTATCACTCGATTTAAAAGTAAAATTGAGTAATATATATAAATAAATCCCCATTTACGATAAAACCAACCAATTGATTTTAGTGAAATTAAATATATTTACAGTAGGTATATTGGTAAATAAATAAAACTAATTTTAAACATAATATTTATTTTATGATTTAATATTTACAATATATTAGGTATAATTTTATAATTTAATAATACTATACAAATCCTATGTAACTATACACCGTAAAACAAACGGGCCTACTAAATCTAATCATATTATATTTCATATAGATTCAAACTCAGATATACAGACTTAAAAATATAAGAGGTTCAATAAACAAAATAGGTATGAAAATGGAATACTTTTTCCCCATTGTATTTTTTCCAGTTATCTGTTATTAACCAGCATACCACTTTTCGCAAAATAAATTAATATAAATAATTAAATATAGAAATATACAATTAATGCTTAACTTGTTTTTACATAACTATGCACGATACCTCACAATCCAATCATTCATCCTCGGGCAATAAAGAAGAGGGAACATTGTAGGTTATACCATAATCGCAAATGTATCTCTTGCCATCGCAAGGGGATAGGGCTAATTTATTCTGGTTCTGAGCGAAAATATTATGTCCTATAGATCGAAAATTCAACTGTAGTCAGCGAAGCAATGTTTTTTCAAATGAGCAAATCCGAAAATCTTCAGCAGAAATATTATTTTTAACGACATTCTTTTTGATACCTTTAACTTTTTTGTTGTTGAGTCTCGCCTATTTGACAGTACATCGTAGAATTTGGTACGGATTGGATGGGGGAAAATTAGAAGTATCAAAGCGGCGGATGTTTTGTCTCATGTCATCATATAAATTATTTGTCTGAATATGTAATGTAAATGAATCTGTGTCCATATAGCACAGTTTAACTTTTGAATCATACATTGGTTTAACAAATTTATAATTAAAATCATACATGTGCCATTTGGATTGTTTTAGTACGGTACATCGGTTTATCATAGAATGACTGAGGACAACTGGATAGTAACGAGGTCTTCGGAAAAAATCGTCACTTAGCGGAAATTTAAATTTGTAATTAATCTACGAGCTTCGAGACGATGTCCGTCATCTTCCTTGCTAGTTACCAGTCTGATATCCTTTCTTTTCTCTATGTTCTCAATAAATTTGCGAAACATTGTATTGTTCATAAGCTTATAGAAATCCTTCTCAAAGCTATTAGCTGCAGCTTGGCGCATAGTGGTATTTAACAAAATGTATTGTTCTAACCAGTTCGATTGTTTAAATTTTAGAACTTGGTGAATTCATAGTATTTTCAGACCATGCTCAACTACTTGCTGGATGATTCTATAATGCGCGGCATGCTTGTCTTTATTTTGTAAAATTGTAATTAGTCTTGCCTGCTTGAATTTCGATATTGGTGGAATCAGTGTCTCAGTCAAGAACGGTAAATCGTTAATTTCTTTAAAATATTCGACATCAATTTCCAAGATGTAACCAACTGGAGAATCAGCTGAAACGTTCAGTATATCTAAATTATCAATTTCGTCTTGGCTTAAAAAGTCCAACTCTTCATAAGGTAAAGGTTCTGAGAGAGCCCAACCATATAAATTATTCGCATCCCAATATGCGAGATATGAATTTGGTTCCGAATCATCATAGGAATATTCTTTTTCATGAATGGATTAGCTCTAGCATGATGATGCATACAATTTGATATTCCACATAGAACAGATTCGTCAATAAAATATAATTTCTCGATATTAGTAAATAATTCAGTTTGGATATTTGTGAGTTTCAAGATTTGTGAGTTTCAAGATTGTACCCTCTCAGATTGTGCAGGAATATAGGAAGGAATTTAGGAAGTTTATAATTAAGATTGCAATTTGTACATGCGGGACCAATGTACAAATTGCCCGTTAAATGATTGTGATCGCGAACTTTTTCACCGGTTTTAATTACTTTCTAGAAAATATGACAAATGTTTGTAGTATAATAAGCTAGTTGTGTTTGGGTTAAGGGATTTATAGGAATCATGGGAAGTAAATGCTGTTTGAATAATCGAATAGCATGTTTAGTCAAGTAGTCGTTGAAAACAGGTGCATCTAAACTTATATAGGATTCAAATTTCGTAAGGGAATTGTTGTAAGTACATTTAATCAGGTAAGTGAAAGAGCATGTGAGATGTTTTCGGATTGAGAAGGTATGAGAAGTATACGAAGTAGGGGCACAATTCGAAATTGGTAGTTGAATTGCTTCAAAATCGGCGAAAACAACACAAGGAAGTTAAATTTAATTTTTATGATCCGAGAATTCCAATACTTTCCCTGGACGTTCAATTCCATTACGTAATTTAACTATGTCAGTGGAAGGTAAAATGCATTTGCTATGGTTGCAATCGCGTTCCTGATGTTTAGTAAGTTTCTCCTGATTGACAACTCAAACTAAGAAACCATCGCAAATTTATATAGAATGCTGTTTAAATGAAATTTAGAGACTTAATAACCGAGACATGTTTTTAATGAGGACATAATGGGATTGTTAATTGGTTTCCAATAAAAGTAAACTGACGTTAGTTGTTTGTCTGCAAGATGATGACGAAGGCCAACAATGTCACATTCCCTTTTCTTTTTGTCAGTGTGCTCTTCCACACCGTAAACATTTACACTAATATCATTCATCTGCTCCATTTTTTTAAAGTCCCGTAGTTTCATTGAAAACTTAATATTATCTGTCTTCAATATGGTCGAGTAGTAGGGATAATATTATTTTTGTCCTAGTTTACGACTCGTCGTTCGATGCAAAGCTGCCCCCCACGGACCATGCGAAGCACACTTCGTCGTTATTCTTGATGTTTATGGTGGCATGCTTGTTTTGGATAGGTTATGATAGCTCCAAATACGAAGCGGAAAAAAGTCGAGTAGTTAGAGAGAACTGAGAATTCAAATATCTCAGTATTAGAGAGAATTCAAATATCTCGGCTCTGGACAGTAAATAGTTCGGCGTAAAAACTGAGTTCTATCTCCATAATATTACTATAAGCATACAAAAATTAAATTTTTTTGAAATGTTAGTTTTGGAGTAATTATTACATATTTGTAAAAACATGGTTTTTCAACCTGCGTTATAGTTTTTGTTAGTTTGATGTGTTGTAGACGCCAAACTAATACCTGAAAAAATATGTAAAAAATGTTTAATAAAATTCAGAGTTTTATCTTTCGATCCACCTAAAGAAAAGTTTAAAAACTTTTATCATTATTGTGGAAAAAAAGTATGTAAATTTGATGTTTATTTAGCTCCTGTATATACTACAAATATATTGTTTGCGGCAAAATGGAAGTTTTAACTTAAATCCAGAAGATGTGTAACTCGGAGTGTTACAGGTACTTTAGATTTTTATTAATTAATTGTTTTGTAAAAATGTAAGGTGAAAAAAGATCTTTCTTATACAGCACACAGCCATGTATATGTATAGTAATTACCGCCGCCTTCGATGTGATGATACACACGATTCGCAAGCAACTCAAAGGACATGCGGCGTTCTGAATGAAAGGTAGGATAGTTGAAAATCTTAAAATTTAATAAACACTTCCAGTTTAAAAATAGATACAAATTACAAACAATTGTGTTAATGTATTTGACAAATTTAAAGTCAAAAAATTAAATGCTGAGAATAAGTACACTCACAATGCAAGTTCTTTATTCAGAGTGAAAACTGTTTATTCTCAAATATGCTTTAAGTCATATTTTGTTGATAATATTACATCAATAAAAATTAATACAATTGTCATTACAAATTAGTTATTTTAACATATATCTTGAAACAATGTATTTAACTAAATATCATTCATTATGAAGCAAAGGCAAGCACCTTTATGAAAATATGCTACATATAAGAAATGTACTTTTGGACGACCCTAAGAGGTATCGGGGGCAGCAGGAATTTCGTCCCTGGGTGACTTAATACCCCCCTCCCTCGCCGTGTATAGTTCGGGTTATATGGTAACGAATGATAGGGCGAGTACATGGGAGTAGGTGGAGTATGTGGGTGTCTGACCATATTCTAATAGAATCGTGGAATTTTAATTGAGTACTATATGGGAACATTGAGAAAAGTAATAAGCGAGGGATAAGTGGCCAAAGGTATTATTGGGGCGAAAAGGAGAAAGAGCGATGACAGATAGATTAAGTAAAATTAGATGGGAAGAGATATGTTGTATAAGAGAAGTAGTGGCTGAAGTATAAAAAAAATTAGGAAGGAAAAACGGAACATGCAATGTAACAGTATTGGGTGGAAGTCAAATGAGGTAGATGAAACATATGTGAGGAAAAAGAAGACAAGGGAAGTATAAAGCAAAGTGAGAAAAGAGGAAGCTTAATGAAGCAAAAAGTCAATGGAGAAAAAGATATGATAATTAAAGACACGTGTGAAAGGAGAGAGAGTGGGACTATAAATAATGTGTGTAATGAGCGAGAGGTGTGGAAGTATATGAGGAGTATGTGTCTTATGCGGGAAGAAAGAAGGGGTTGTGGAATAAATATGAAGGATTGGATGAATAGGTGTAGGATGAATTTTGAGGACGGAATATTAGGAGAAGCAATTGAAAGGAAGAGTGAAGGATGAATGTAAGGGATGGAAGAAGGTGAAGTGGATGGAAGAAGTATCATATAGAAGAATGTTCTTAATATTTGCCCATAATAACTCAATTCCGTTAAATTCACAGTGTAGAACTGGTAACATAGCAACTTTACGTTATCGCCTCTAATTTCTTCAACAACTTTGTCCAACAAAGATACTATAGGTTGGTCAAACTTGTTAGAATATAAAACTAGTTCCGGATTTAACAGTTTTTCAAACCAATTTATACCTGGAGGAAATGTGACATTATTTTTCTCCAACCAATTATTAATGTCTACTTTTCTCCAAGCCGCAGTTGAGTTTCTATAATCTGGATGTTTCATTGTGTTGTAAGGAGCCTGGCCAATCACTATTGCTAAATTATCAGGTAATTCCGTTAAAATTTGCCGAAACCGTTCTTCGAAATAAGCCACATTCATCTCATGATAATCAGAGGAGTTTTTATTACCATTAAAACCCGTAAGTCTACTTTCAAAAAACCCGTCTTCGGACTTTACGTATAAAATAATTACTCTATGATCAACACCAGATGTCGTTCTGATACCTCCACGATAACCATTAATTTCTAGAATATGTTCTCGATATATATTATCATTATCGCGAACGGTATCAATTTCAATTTGCTCACAACAACCGAAATTCTTAAAGTGATTCGCGCCACACCAAGATTCATATAATAAATTTTCTAATTTTTCTGTCGAAGAAGCTTTATTTCTCTCAATAAAACAGCTCTCTTAGCTGAAATTGTTAGCGCTCCATAATGACAGGTTTTGTATTAATCTTCATATACTCAAATTTCATTTCCCATAAGAAATTCAATATCGTCCTCTCGCAACATTTTGGAAAGTTTTGAGCTTAATTCCTCAAAGTACGACCTCATTACAAATCATTAATTTGTAATGACAACTGTATTAATTTGTATTCATGTCATATTGTCAACAAAATATTACTTAAAGCATATTTTAGAATCAACAGTTTTTCGCTGTGAATAAATAACTTGCATTGCTAGTGTACTTATTATACTTATTTTAGAATTTACTTTTTACAGTTTAAAGTTATCAAATTCATTAATACAATTCTTTGTAATTTGTATCTATTTTTAAACTAGAAGAAAAGAAGTGTTATAAAAAAATTGTGTGTAATTTTCAATTTTAAGATAATGAAGTAACCTACCTTTCTTTTCATGAAGTAACTCTACCATTTCATAATAATATTTTGAAATGGCATCAAATCAAAGGTGCCGCTAATGTTATATATGGCTGTCTGTAATGTAAATGTTTTGTATTTTTTTTACCTTACATTTTTACAAAATAGTTAATTAATAAAAATCTAAAGTAAGTATGACATTCTGAGTTACAAATCTTGACTACCGTACTGTGAGTAAACCTTTACAAATTTATTTAACTATTATCTTAACATTGCTACATTGATTTATTATGGTGTTTGATGAACTATATTCTTCCGTATATTAGTTGTGTATGTTATTTAGATGTTAATTGCTCTTTAATTCTATTAATTATTAAGCTGAACTATTTGATTTTTAATCTGACCTCTATGTAATAAACATTCTAATAATTTCATTATACAGAGTAAAAGTTACTTACTCTTTTATTTATTCACGCATATCCACATATAAAACTAGTGCTAATAGACGTTAACTATAATTACTTTATGGTACCAATGCTTAGCCATCAGCAAGCGACCCCCTTAAATTGATACTTATTACGCCACGTCACTCTTCAGGGATAATTAGAAACAAGCTACTATTTATTAAATTAATTTCCATCCCACCATTTGGGGTAGCATTAGGTCTGGACCGGTTGGCACCAATCTAATACTTTCCACCCCATGCCATTGTATTGTCAAGGGCGGTGAACCCCTAACATATACAAAACCGCACGTGACAATATGAACGGGTGAAGATGGTGTAGCTTCGATCCGAAACGTCTCGACTCTGTTCTTGAAAGCCAGTTTTTTTTTACAAACAAGCCATTTGTAAGAGGTATCAATTGTCCATTGGAATGAAACGACAATTTTAAGTACCCGGAATACATTTTTGCTGGAGTAAACACCACATTACAAGTTTCACAATTAATACGCGGGTTCTGCGCTTCACCAGCAGCAGATGATGTTGGTCCTGCTGCTGTCATGTCACCTGTTCATTTCTTTGCAGTAACCGTCTTGTGCGTCTTCAAATGTGTTTGGTTTTCAGCCACAGAACTAACCGTTATGCCGCACTCTTCACATAATATATCGGATTTTTCATGGTATTTCTTTAGATGTTTACGCATATCATCTCGTAGATGTCATTCGATTCAAAGAGCGGATAATCAATGCGATATGTCGCGCGACAACTCGTCTTCTCATGGCGACGAAGGTCATGAAGATGCTGCTAGCTCTTGTACAAACTTTGCACGAATACATGTTTTCAAATTTTTTAATTTTTTCAAAAATTTTCAATGCTCTCAAAATCTTTCTATTTTTTCAACTTTTTCAAATTTCTTTTGCTTTTCACACTTTTTCACTTTTTTCAAAATTTTTGAATAAAGCAGTTATGTACTTGTTCGCGTTCAAACTAAGAATAACTGCAGAGGCACTCACCCATGGTATTTATAGGTGTGTTAGAGAAAGATAGACAATCATTGGAGAAACAATAGATTTTGCGGAACACGCTTCCGAAAGTAAGCGTGAGAGTGGAAAGTGTATCTAAAGCGGTATATTCGGTCACCATGTTTAGTTTGCAGTGTTCGTCCAAGTACTGCTTATAAAAGTACTGCTTCTAAAAGTTCTTACGGTACAGCTAAAGAATTATTTTTGTCATCACGATGTTCAAAAGACCTTTTGGAAGTATAATGGTTCAAGTGAAGGGTAACAAGACATCCGAAATAATCCTTATCGGTGAACGAAGCTACTTTCTGAATGCATCTCGTTCCATTCTGAAGAGATCATAGTGCAGCATATCAATCTAGGAATACAAGGAAACTAATAATGTTCTATGGATTCAGTATGAAGAGATATAAAGTATAAAGATGCAGTATCGTACAAATGAGTCTGGATCTATTCCCTCGATCCGATAGAATCTTAGAAGAAGAGCTGATTCAGTAGTAGATGAACTTTCGAACTGTAGACAGGATGACAATACTCTGTGAAGCGTTAAAGATAGAAATTCCGAGCGTATGTGCGTAAGTTCACTGATAAGTGGTCTTCAAGAGTATCATTCCTTTCTTTCGACATCAAACCAATCTTCCCAAGTGATAACATCAAATCGTAAGAGGTCTTTAGAATAGTAAGAACTCTTTAGATTTCCGATTCTGTTAGGATCAAACAAACTTCCGAAATGTAAACATTGGATCGTAAGAATTCTTTAGAATAATAAAAGGGCTTTAGATTTCAGTCCCTTTCAGATGACCTTCCAAAGTGATAACATCGAATCATAAGAGGCGCTTAGAATAGTGAGAACTCGTTAGAGTTCCAATTCTGTTAGGATCGAACAAACTTCCGAACTGTAAACATTGGATTGTTAGTTGTCTTTAGAATTGTGAGCGGTCTTTAGGGTTCATTTGCTTTGTAACAAAGTTACTTTTAAAACAAAAGAGAAATAAAATTAACTCGGGACAGCGGGACAGCGGGACAGCTCGGGATAAGTGAACGTCCGTCTATAATATTTACATATATTATTGTGTGGGAAAAATAAATAAATATCAAATGGGATTTTTTCCTATTATATGTTAAAAGTAAAAATAATGTGGACACATGTTAGATTAGTAAATTAAGTTTGGGAATTAATTACTAGACTTATTAAATATATTTTTCCGTTATAAATAAAATTTAGTACAAATAAAGATTATTTGTAAGAGTACTAATATATAAACGTCTAGCTTTGTCTGTCTGTCCGTCTAGAACGATTTTGATTTTATATATTACCAATAGGTAACAAAGCAGACGAGATCGGGTTTAGTCCATGCATTATACTTATGAGAATTTAATGATGACTTTACTACTTTTACAATAAAACATTCAGCTGTTCAAATATATTAAAAGATATATATATAT
>WYDF02088924.1:0-10942 GCA_009867245.2 Adranes taylori | reverse complement strand
CAGTGGGTTACTAGCTAGTAACCCACTGATATTCATAGATAGTAACCCACTGATATTCATAGGTAAACCCAGATATACGCAATAACAATGTCAAGTAATAATGGATAATGTTGATTGAAGTTAATTATGATTCAAAATTTGTTAGGACGATCTATTACCATATTCTATTAGTAAATGTAAAAGAATAAAATAGTAGCGAACTAAATAGATTTCTATTATTATTTGTTGCCCTGACGATGCACAGGAATGAAACATCACCAGACGGCTGGCCAGATTACATTGTTTCTTAACAAAGATGATGATGATACTATATTGTCCATCCTTTTAATAGATTTGAAGATGTGAAATATGTAGTCAAAGATATGGGTATATGTACTTGAAGATGTGGAATATGTTGTGCGTTGTACGAGCGAATATGTGGGATTTCTAGTCACTGATAGAGCCAGTCACTATCCTTTGCTGGATACAGCCATCCTTTTCCCGGAACTGCAGACGAATTTCCTGACTGGCTTGATGGTTGACGAACGGATAGTTGACGATTAAAATAAGGAAACCGAAAGATTCTGAAGTTAAGAGTGTGTCATACTTAGCTTGACCTTTGGAATTTTACTATACACTTGGTTTAATAGTTAATTTAAAAATAATTAAATTAATGTTAATATTGGTAGGCGCCAATGTTCTCAAGAGCAAATCATTCTCAAGACTGCGAATATGCTCGCTGTGCAAAATATAGATCTGATTGTTCTTGTTGTAAATTATATCTCTGAGATGCGCGAATTTGCTCGCCCAGTAACGAAGAACACAATTCCCAAATAGCGCATCCTCGATATTGGATTATGTGGAGCTTTTATACATAATTTTTCTTCATTCACCAACATTTTTTTCGTTAAAAAAATTAAATTCAGTAGCGATTTATACTATATTAAAATCGAACAGCCTCAAGCGTAAAAAGAAAAAGAAATAAAACATATAAATAATTAATCATCGGTCAACTATCTAATTCCAAGAAAGAATATCGGCGCCAAATATTACTTTAATTCATTAGAAACTAGGTAAATAAATCAGTAATTAATAAATGATATAATATAACTTAAATGAGTAAATTTATACGGTGTTTAACCAGAGAATTTCGCAAACGTACATAAGTAAATAGCAGAATCAATGGCCATCCAGAAAACAGGTGTAGTGTGCAACATATAACACCGGAAGTGTTCAAATCTTTATTTACATATAGACACTGACCAAAATAACATTTCACATGTATGTATAACTTAATTGCCAATTTTGAGGGAGATTTTTTTTATCTCATAATCATCGTTCTTAATAGCTTCCTAGTGCCAACGAATATTTTAATGGCGTAACGGATTTTCTTATTTACTTCGAAAACCGTTGCTATTTTTGAGCTCTGTTCATGTCAATTTACCAACACCTTTCAATACATGTACATTATCTACGCCATCATGCATTCGTACATTATGTACTGGTTATGTACACCATAAGTTTGATATGAAAGGTCCCCATAGCTCAACACTAGACAGACGTATTTTGAGCTTTGTACTGATTGTTTCTGAGTTAGTTAAATTCACACGTTCCAATCAACTTAATTCCCTTGATCGGACTAAACTTTTAACACAGAACATATTTGCAGTATTAAGAACGGTTTGTACTAGTAAGCATCACAAGAAATCACTTGTAAATATATTGTAATCCCTTCTCTCCGATCTACGTTTCCGATGCGAAAACGAGGAATAACGACGATGAGAGAGACATCACCCCTTGAGGTCCATCAAGCAACGTTGTCCACGAACGCCACGCTATTTGGTAGATGTAAACGCACTCGTACCAAATCCACCACCAAAACAAATAGAAGATCCGTGGACTCCACCAGGTTAGCCACTCCCCCCAACAGTCCCAGGAGACGTCCCATTCCTACCTACTCCAGGCAAAAGATGATTATATCGTATCACACGAGAAGACCATCACCGTCGGCTCTTCTGGTACATTTTCGACGACAGTGATTAAACATCTACGCACTCCTTCCATTTTACTCGACGACGCAATTTCAACATCTCCGATTCACATACCGGCTATACGATTCATTCATTATCAACTTTCAGAAGAACCATCATAACAAATATCACATCACATCTAGTTCGCTATTATTTTATCTTTACATGTCAGTCATTTAACGAGCGCGATTAAAGCCAAGTCATTTATTATAAATACTAAATACAATAAAAAAATGTTTAGGCAAGCATAAAAGCAAAAAAAAACAATGTTTGTCGCCACAAAATAAAATGTTTTTTTGTGATACCTAGTCACCTTTGTATAGCTTAATCGTATAATGATCCGGATTTGAAACATCAGCCCGATTAAACAAAATAAATTATAGAGTTTTTATGCATGAGCAATATATGTTACAAAAATTCTTATAGTTCATCATAGAAGGTATTGATTTTTAAAGAAATAGTTGTCTATAATCATAAAAATATTTCGTACCAAAAAATATTACGAACAACGAATGCATTTTGGCTTCGTACCAACAAATTAGTTTTATTGCTGCCTCGTACCATTCAAAACGTGACTTTGTTAAAGCAAGCAAGATTTAAAAGTACCGTTAGTCTAACAACGAATGAATTTTGAATGAACCATAAAACATGAAACCCTCCGCCCGCCGGAACTTAGCTAAATTGGACGTATTGCCGATGCTCTGTTGCTCCTCGAAGCATATGGATACTAGAAAACCAACAGGAAACCACTCTCATTCAAAGCTCGCTTAAGCTATCATCTGTTTTTTTGCTCTCTAGTTACAATTGTACCTGTTTGTTGCTCACATTAAATTAAGCATAATTCGCGCGTGATTATAATCTGTTTCTCCTGTTTCGTCTACAATAAACAAACTTAGTTCCCGGGCTCTTGGCGACTTAGAAGTTTACATATTCATTATCGAAGACAATTTATCAATCAGTTAAATTCAATTAAATTTTATGTACTTGTTTCCTTCTAATTCAAACACTTCTCAAAATATTTCCATCTGCATATTACGCATTTAAAGACCCAATTAAATACCAAGTCTTGTCTAGTTGAAAGTTTCAACACTTTACTTATCGAGTTGAAGTGTTAATTAATTATTAAATTGATTCAAATTTTTTGTCCCTGTGCCTGATCATGCTTTATTAAGAAAGCAAAACCGGATACAAAACAATAAATAAGAATGTATAAGATTGACTAATTTTCTAATTTGTACAGTCTTCACTCTATATTGTTTTCTTGTGTGTAGCACAATACATACGATATTCTATAAGCTTTAAATATTTAAAGAAATCTGACTTGTGCTTGTCATCGATATGATGTATTACATACTTTCGTGTTTCTACATCATTAAGAGTTTTAAAATTCTTTATTAAGTTTTCTATTACTAATCTTTCGTATGATCAACTACTTCATGTCGGAATATAATTACTACATAATTGATCGATGGATCTGCTAGCTAATATTATACTTGTCATTGAATTACTTTAATTACTTTACATAAGTAATACTTAATAATTTTCAAAATGCAGAGTTATCCAACTATGACATTTTATTGAAACCATTATCAGAACATATTCGTTTGAATACCTAACTGTGTTGTTTGACTTATGATCTTAATATGTTATGTACATAATATACATACATTTGTAGAAGCACGTAAAGTGCAAATAGGGCTAATTCAAATAAGGCTTGATTCAGCTCATATGCTTGTTCAGATAGACTATTATTATCATCATCTTCGCATGTACGCATATGTACTTCATGTAATATGCATTTGCTTTTGTACGCGCATATGGCAACAAGCAGATAGAGAAAGAAATACTGATGCTAGTGTGAAACGAGGTGTATTTCCTCGCTCCACTGACCCATAACTAATTCGATGCTTACTTTTTTCCGATCGTTTCTTTTCTACTTTCAGCTTTCCTGTTTGCAATGCATTATCTATAATTGTACCAACTGAATGAATATATATATATATATATATATACAGGGCGAGTCCCTAGGATATTGTTGATAACGCTGAAGGTTATCAAATCAAAATTTTTACGTAAATTTACCCTTTTTATTGGATTGTTAAATAAAACTTATGTTTGACACGGGTTAGAAACATACACACTAGCGGTATAGGAAATAAGTAATGTAGAAAGAGAAACAAAGCTATCGTGAATACATGCAATAAAACCATATATACATGCAATACATCGTTTCATATATAAAATATATGAAACGTCGCTCTGTCGCTTTGTTTACTTAGTCGGCGATCGTCGCTTTATCGCGCTGCTTACAAGTCCCCGTTTAGCTGGTCGTCCTAGCTTTGAGTTCGAAAATTGAACTCAAATATTCTATACACAACGGCTGTATTTATAGATGCGAGCCGCTACATAACTATTCATTCTATTCACAGCTACAACACATTTATTCTATTCTATGGGTCTCTGTGTAGTCATTCACTCATTATAAAATATATGAAACGTCGCTTTGTCGCTTTGTTTACTTAGTCGGCGATCGTCGCTTTATCGCGCTGCTTACTAGTCCCCATTTAGCTGGTCGTTCTAGGTAGTTTCCTACCTGGTCGTCGCTGATGACTGCTGCTGGAGCTTTGAGTTCGAAAATTGAACTCAAATATTCTATACAAAACGGCGGTATTTATAGACGCGAGCCGCTACATAACTATTCATTCTATTCACAGCTACAACACATTTATTCTATTCTATGGGTCTCTGTGTAGTCACTCACTCATTATAAAATATATGAAACGTCGCTTTGTTTACTTAGTCGGCGATCGTCTCTTTATCGCGCTGCTTTCCTGTCCCCATTTAGCTAGTCGTCCTAGCTAGTTTCCTAGCTGGTCGTCGTTGGTGACTGCTGCTGGAGCTTTGAGTTCGAAAATTGAACTCAAAGATTCTATACAAAACGGCGGTATTTATAGACGCGAGCCGCTACACAACTATTCATTCTATTCACAGCTACAACACATTTATTCCATTCTACGGGTCTCTGTGTAGTCACTCACTCATTAATTATTACGTCCACGGTCTGCCATATAATTCAGTGTCGCAACGCAACAGCAGTTTCCACATGAGGATAAACCAATACGTATCAATATTATTTAAGTCCCTACTCTTATCTATCAACTCTATACGCGTTCATATTATCCTATTAATGCTTTCCTATTAATGCGTATGTTTCTATAAATACCGAAATCAGCAAGGAAACCGGTCTCGCTGTTGTTATCATTGTGTCTTTATTTAATCCATAATACATAAGCACGATCATATAATTCAACTGTATTTATGGTTTTATCTTATGAACTGGTTTCCTTCGAATGTCGTGCTGTTGCAATTTATTTATTTAATTTAATAAATTTATTTAGAGTGCATGCAATGTTAAAACATGTAGTCCAACAAAAACAATGGGCATGAATGAGTCAAAGACTTATTAACAACAACAAATAATAAGTAATAAGGGAACACATTAAAAGTTAGTGTTTAGAAATTCACTACAGGAAAAGAAGGCGTTATTAATAAGAATTGTTTTAAAATTAATTTTTAGACTACTAATTGGAGTTGGTTTCTGACTATCATTCATCTATTCTATTCATTCCCACTATCAGGTAATTTGTTAAATAATAACGAAGTCCCAAGAATCTAAAACTCTTCTCAGTTACACACCGCAAATTTCTCCTCTTTACCTATACCTATATGGTATACCTAAGTGACGTGGTATACTTATTTTATCAATAATTTCCCACAGATCCTTCCATAGTTTTGGGCAATTACTACGTTAAAATCTCTGAACTTTTCCACAATCTGTCATTTGTTTGGAATTTGTTCCCGTGTTCTACGATCAAGAGCGGATTGGCGGATATAATATTTGTAGCATTACTTTGCTATAGTGTGATATTGTCACGTTGTGACAAGGAGTTGCAAGAACCTGAACTGGTTATTCAATCCAAATAAACTATAACCAGGGCAATAAAAGTTAAGTTAGGACATAGCTAAAATTATTAATTATTATTAAGGATAGAGAAATATCACTATATCGCAGTACATTTAATTACACAAGAATTATGGGTGATCTTTGTTGATTAAAAACCAAAGAATCAGCTTTAATAAACTAAGTATGGCTCATCAATTAATTAAATTAAATTACAAATAAAATAACTAGAATATTTAGCCAATATAATCCCTGAAATAATCAAATTACACAAAATAACTTACCAAACGTATGTGATTATAGTAACAGGGGATTTGCAATTAATAAAACTCATTTTAGTTATAATTTATTATAAATTCATTAAAAAAGTCGAAAAGAATGCATTAACAACAAAATAATACTTTTACACTAAAATCAAATTCAATGATTCCAAATGAACATGAACTTATTTAATAAATGCATAATCAAAGGTCAGATTTAGTAAAACCATAACGAAAGAATAATCTAGTTACGATGTTTCTTTACAACTTATATTCGATTACCTTTAACACAATTGACGAATTGATACATGATTTGGAATTTATTTATCAAAGCAAAAATTAAATTAGTTATTCGAAATATAATCAATGCGATTTCTTCAAGAAATAAAAAGATTGATAGGTGTTTGAGTTCCTTAATTAGAATAAAATATAATTTCGGCTTACATTTTATATTTCAACTACATTTTTCACAATAAAATTGAACGATAAAATTACGCATATTATAGCTAAACTTGTAGTACTGATCTGTAAGAAAAATCTGAACATAATGAGATAAAAAACTAAACACAATTGAATCTGTTTTAGGAAAATTTCCGAATATATAAAGAAATCGATTGAGCTGCCTTCAAAGGGGATCTTCTGTACTAAGCTCGCCCATCCTACTTTTACTAATTAAAATTCCTTTCTGATGTACTCTCCCTAATCGCAGTAACCTAATTAATTTCTACATACTTCTTACCTCTTCTGCCCGCAGCGACCTAAGATAATAGTCGCGGGTCTATTCACGTGTGCCCCTGAAAATATATATTACAAGGAAGGCTTAAAGAAAATGATAGAACTAATATTTTTCATTTGGCAAAAGTATGTATTAAAAAGTCTAAAGAAAGTGAACTTGTTTTGTCGTTACATATGCCCCCGCCTTTTGGCCCATAAAGTCACAACTCGTAACTAAATAATAATTAAATGAAACCTACAGTCCGATGTACAATACCTAATCCTAGTTCGATGTACATCGTAGACTTTACTACACTTCACTAGAGAAAAACCACCTTAAGTTTTATTTGGAAATTTAAATACTAAGATATTATAAATACATAAAAAATTATTCTCATACATACGTAATAGAGTAAATATTAAAAATAAAAGTACTAAAACATTTAGCCTTTAGTAATAATACTTATACCTAGAATATAAGCTTATTGAAAATGGGTATTACAGTACCTATTACCTCTGAAAGTAAATATGACTTCGAAAGTGATTTATATTTGCAGGTTACGTTCAAAGAGCATAAACAATTAAATAATGTTCAAATGGATGATTACAAAAATATCATATTAGATAGCGTTGTTTACAACTCAGCGACTCTAGAAGAGAATAGAAAATGTCTGCTTCCGAGTATTGAAAGATATTTACAGTCAGCTATATAAGATTACAAATAACAAACGTCGACATACTCACACGCCATTCGCATAAACATTCACATACGTACCACACAGCCATTTCCTTAGGCCCAAAAGAGCGAACGCTATAATTGTTAGTCTGCATGTCAAACAAGTAATGTGTTCGACTTCCCGCTTTGAAATAATTGTTTCAAGATAATGATTCAGTTTCGAGGGAACGTTTATATTATCGTCTTCTGGCGATCTTACCGGCTAATTGAAAGAATTCAGTATCAATTTGACAAGTTGAGATATTTGAAATAATTACCTTTTTGAGTAAAGAATACCATAACTGATAGAAGGAAGGCGGAAGATTATAAAGTCCAGGGATGAGGGAGATTGATTCTTACAATCCAGGTTTTGCTCCGTTTAATCAAAGTTAGTCCAGATACCGAAATTGTGTTGATAAGTTTTCATAAACAAAAAGTGGTCAAAATTATACGTGACTTGATTGATAGTCAGTGAATTGATGGTATATCTCAAAGTCGGCCGCTTTCCAAAAAGTGATCCAGGCGTCCTCTACCTTTGACTGGTGCACCTGGTATCTGATCCTTCCTTTCTTTTAACTTCCACTATTTGGTACTTTACTCAATGTCAACTATAGTATAGTTTCTTCACCAGTGTTGCGATTTAATGAGACCCCGTAACAAGTTAATTGTTCATTGATTCCCCGTTCGCGCACTTCTTCGTTGGGGTGTTCTATCGTCCTGTTGATCATTTCTTTTTTGATTTGCCTTTGTCCACTTCTCTCTCGTAAGACTGTTCTCATAATGGCTCGTTTTAATGCAAACCCCACTCTTCTCCTGATGTCCAGAAAGTTGTATTTTCTATTTATTCTATTTCTTGCATGCCCAAACTCTTTGGCATTGAATATCCAAAATATACAGATTCCGTTTTCGACACGTTCATTTCAATTTTCCATTTTTGACAATATTTGGGGATACTTTGGAGAGCAATTGCCGCTTGCTGCGATGTGCATATAATTTTTTTTTTCGCTGTCCAGGTAAAAACATGTCTGTATAGTTGTACAAAATTGGGCTTAGTGGAGAGCCTTGTGGAAGCACACTGCAGCTGCTTTCCATCCTGATAGATTATTCTTTACTTTGACGCAAAATTTCCTCTCGCCAAGAAATGACTGAATGGTGGCTGCTAAATCTATTCCAAGTCCCATCGTTTTTTATTTGGGACCCTACCTACATAGAAGGCATTTAAGTATCGCATGTGTACCGGAATCGATTACTTTTTAACTGTTCTTAACTAAGATCTGCGGAGAAGAAATCAGAATCCGGAACTTTGATATCTGATCTCACTTACGTAAGTGAGGTTACACATCCACCTCCGGAAAAACCCTCTCAGATTATGCGATTAGCAATACCAAATAAAGGCAAATCCCAAATTTTTATAGAGCAATCGGACCAAAATTCTGATCATATCACAAAATTGACATCATCAACATTCCACAAATTTAAATTTAATTTATATTTGAACAGATGTTTTGGCATTCTAGCAATAGGATATACAGATGAAGAGTATAACGTCCTGGTGGAAAATCTGTATCTCTCCTTTCTCGCACAGCATCATTTTTTTTTTCTTATTGGCTTAAAACAGTGCTTTTTTAAAATTTAGCTTCAACAGATAATAAATCAAATAGGGAAACAATTCTCAACAACTCAATTCTTCGTACGTTCTCAATAAACCAGGTCGAATTGATATGATGGTACATTTCAAAGCAGGTCGTCTTTCAAAAAGTGCTTCAGGAGTCCGCGATCCGTAGGTGCACCTGGTATCTGACCCTTCCTTTTATGTTAACTTCCATTATTTTGTACTTTAGTCAATGCCGATTATGGTACAGTTTCTTCACCAGTGTTGTGACGTAATGAAACTCTGCAACAAGTTAATTCTTCATAATGATTCAGCGTTTGCGCACTTCTTTTGTTGGGGTGTACTATCGTACTGTTGATCATTTCTGATCTTCGCACTTTCGCGATTTGTTTGAAGTCTTTTATTTGTAATTCTTGTCTCAAGTCACTGTTCCTAAGATATTACGGCGAACACTTTCACGCTTACTTATGTTGTGTTGTCGTTATCCTTTCTTGAATTTTCTGGGTTGCTTTTGTCTACTTCTCTAGCTTAAGATTGTTCTCAGTATGATGGCTCGTTTTAATGCAAACCCCGCTCTTCTCCTGATGTGAGTTTTGTTATTTACCTATCTATCGAAGCTGCAGTCCAGATAGTTGGATTTTTCATTTCTTTCTTCTTATTCTTATTCTTACTTGCCCAAACTGTTTGGCATTGAATGTCCAAAATAAACAGCTTCCATTTTAGGCTCGTTTATTTTAATTTTACATTTTTGACAATATTTGAGGATACTTTGGAGAGCCATTTCGAGTCTGCTTTGCTACGATGTGCATATCAGCTCCTTTTTTTGCTATCGAGGCGAAATCATGTACTTATTCATGTAAATCATGTTGTACAAAATTGCGCTTAGTGGAGAGTCTTCTGGAAGCCCTTGTGAAGCTCTTCTCCATCCTGATAGATTATTGTTTACTTCGACGCAAAATATCCTCCCTGAGAAATGAATGGTGGCTACTAAATCCATTCCAAGTCCCGTGGTTTTTTATTTGTGATCCTGCTTACATAGAGAGCATTTAAGTATCACATGTGCACCGGAATCGATTACTCTTTAACTGTTCTTAACTAAGTTCTGCGGAGAAGAAATCAATCAGAATCCGCAAATTTGATGTCTGATGTCACTTACGTAAGTGAGATTACACCCATTTCCGGAAAAATCTTCTTAAATTTTCATTATGCCATTAGCAAAACCCAAATAGAGCCAAATCTCGAATCTTTATAGAGCCATCCGACCAAAATTTGATCATAATACAAAATTGACTTATCAACATTCCACAAATTTAAATTCAATTTATATTTTAACAAACATTTTGGCGTTCTAGCACAGAGGACGGATATGACGTTCCAACGGAAAATATTTACCTCTCCTTTCTCGAACAGCATCAGATTTCGTAGTGGCTCAAAACACCACTTTCTTTAAATTTAGACAATCATTTACCGCACCTTTCAAAAGATAATAAATCATGGTCGACCATGAATCCATCAATTATTCACTTAATAGCATCTAAGATGATGGCACCCTGACTATAATAAAATCCCGTAGTTTCCTTCCTTCTCTCAAACTTTTGAATGCTCTTGTCATCTCTCGTTATAGGATATGTAATAAATAAATAAGAGTCATAATACTGAATATACTTTTTA
>WYDF02088913.1:0-10942 GCA_009867245.2 Adranes taylori | reverse complement strand
TATTTTTGTTGATGAGCTTGGTGATATCTCGATATTCCGCCGATTCTCTCTTCCCATCTTCAATCAACTTCCTCCTACCCTCTATGAGGCTTAGTGTTTCGTTGCTGAGCTTTGACTCATTTGCTTGAGCTGCTAGAATTAACCACTCGGCAACAATGACATCGACATATTACGAGGTGTTGCGCAGATTTACTGATTTCCAGTTTTCATAACGTACCTACAGTCTGTATCGGGATAGTTAGATTTGTCCCACCTTTCCGACTGTATTATTATTGTTTGTACGTGCTTTCCGTACTGTTACTGTTTTGTTATTTTATCACCTCACTATATACATCGCTTTTGATTAATATTATGCATTTGTACTGTTTTATATAAACCGCTTGGCTACATGGTTTTGCTTATTATTTTAACCGCCATTATTTAGTCATCAATTTAATTTAACATTTATACATTGACATTTATTTGTGGATTAATATATTTTCTATGTTTATATTGTCTGAAGACCAATAGACGTTATTTTGTTAAATTATTAATGTCGTTTCACTCATTAGCACTAAGTTTATTTCAGCTGCCCACAAGAACGAGAACCACTGGATTACTCACAAGACTTGAAGCTGCATGTGCCCTCAGTAAGCCATCGAGGACCGGAGGAACAACAAGACCAGTTCTAGCGTGCGGTCTCACGTTAAACGGACTTGGCGCCCGACTGTACATATTCCGAGGCTGTTTTATTCTGTTATTAATAAGATATTTGTTTGCGCCACTTGTGACAGTCGCTAGGCTTCCCATTAGCAGTGTAGCGAGTGGGAGTGATCAATGTACGAAACATCTCTTACGGGTCGTCAAAATTCGGATGTATTGATATTGATGCTGGTCAGATTAAACTGTCGAAATATCGGTTTATTGTTGAAGATGATGAGGATATTGTCCAGCCGTTAGGTAGGATCGACGATGTGAAATGTAGCAAAGTATGGCATGTTTTGCTGAAACTATGATGAAACTATGAGTGAATTAAATGGATGTCGTTTAATAAACCTGATTTGCTGTCGCCGAAGTAATACTTGAAGAGGAATGGTCTTCACGGGTTACGGGGTAGAGCCATCGTCTTCCCGGAATTGTTGAGGAACTTTCTGATTGCCTTTGCGGTTGACGGCGACTTGATCCTGGTTCTATCGAAGTAGCGGTTAATGAGGGAAAGCTAATAAATGTAAGTGAAAAGAAAAGTGAAAGTAAGAAAATCGAAAAATTCTTTAAAAATATACCTATATATTATTAATAATTTTATAACTGAAAAACATTATACTAAAAAATTTTTGTATTTAAAAAAAATTAAAAATACAAAAAATGAATATTGAAGTACGTCTCAGTGTTAGAGTTCACATTTTAATTTAATGAAAATCAAGTATTCCAAAACTTGATATATAAAACAATTTGCATTTTAGGTGTGCCCTTCCCCCAGCTACGAAACGCAGCAAAAGTACGTTTGGCATGTTTCGGGTTTTACCCTTTTTTAAGAAATACCCAGCTCTCAGAAATTAAATCATCATATTTATATAAAGCCTTTTATTTAGTTTCTGAAGAATAGGATAATTGTCTCACCGAAACATGTCAAACGTACATTTGCTGGGCCTTGTAGTTGGGGACACCTAAAATGCAAGGTATTAAATAAATGGGGGTCAGCAAACTCGTTTCTCGTTAAAACAAAGAATGAAAGTTATGAAATATGGTCATGGTTTTTTTAATTTTCTTGTTTGCAAATGGGACTCCGAAATTGGTTTGGTTTAAGCATGCCTGCTTTAGTCGACCGATAAATGTGCAATTAATAAGAATAACACTCTTCTTTTTATATTTCGTATACCACAAATGTACGTAGTAGTCTAGTGCATATAGTAATATGAACGATATAAAAGTTATGAAAATTTTTGCTTCCGAGATTTTGATCGATAAGCACGTTTTGGAGGTCCCTGAATTCGAAAAACTGGTTTTTGAAAAATGTCTGCGTGTGTGTGTGTGTATGTTCCAACATTTCCCCTAAACTACTGAACTGATTGCAATGAAATTTGGTACTCAAGTGCGCACAATTTTTTATTTAATTTTTTTTTAATCAAAGATGACGGAAATCTGCCATTTTTAATTTAGCCAATTTTTCAGTTTTTACGCAAATGAACTAAAATTTTGCACACATAATTCGTTGTGTTTAGCATCTAATGGAATTAGTTCCATTTCTCTATCTCCAACAAAACGTTTTAAATTTTAAAAACTTTTAAATATTTCTCAGAAACTATAAAAGATACGACATTTAAATAAACTTTATTGTATAGGCTAACTAAAGCTCCTTTGATTTTAGTTAAAACACTTATTTCTACAACCATAATTTAATTTTGACGGCCATTTTCTCAAAAATCAGTTATACAATTTTTTTTCATTTCTTAAGTCGAAAGTTCCTTTAATACTAAAACGATTTAGCGAGTTTAAAAGTAATTTGATTTTGAAAATAAATAATAATCTTCAGTATCTCGGTTCTAATGAATCTGAAGAACTAATGAATCTGAAGTTTTCCAATGTGAATATAGAATATATTGGATCGATTTTGCGCAATAAAAAATTTCAAAAAATTTTTACTAACAGCCTAGATATTATTACATATTTTGTAACGGATTTTTCTCTTATAAAAACAGGATTGTGGTTTTGTTACTATTCTGTTTGTATGACCACCAAACCTCTTTCTTTCTGCTTGTAACGCAAATAATGCTTGTGTATGATCCTCAAACAAGGGATGGGGCGAAATAATTGTTGATATTTTATAGCACGTTTATATATATATATTTATATATATATATAGTTGTAGGTAAACAGATGCAGGAGGCAATAACAGAGTTACATCATTAAGTTTATTGAATCAAATATGTATGATACGTATAAGGACTCAAAGCGCGAGTTTTACTTGACTGACATTGTTTTGAGAAGCTAATTATAATTCAACGGTTACTTAGGATTATTTATTACCATATTACATTTTTTTAAAGCAAATGAGAAGAAAATAGCGAACTAGATTTAAATTGGTTTTTGATATTATTTTGTTTTTCGGTTCTGACGTTGGTAATGTTGAGGGTGTCGTCCAGCCATTGAATAGGATCAAGGAAGCGAAATACGTAGTCATATGATGAGAATAATTGGATGATGTTTAATGGATCATAATCGCTGTCATCGAAGTAACACCTCAAGAGGAGACGACGGTGGTCTAAAAGGGTGACTGAGTCGAGCCATCCATCCTTTTCCTGGAGTTAGTGGAAATGGCACATCTGTTGGTTGCTGTTGGACGGATTGGCAAACTAGGTGCTGATGGTGAACCTTCTGGTTGACTTGGTGCTCGAATTGGTTCTGGTAGCTCTACCACAAGCCGCGGCGACGTAAGCTGATGGGATTTTTTGGGGTTGTTTCACTTTTGTTGGTGTCCTGCGAGCGACTCTTTGCTGCAAACTTCTTCTCACGGCGGCTTCCTCATTTACGCATCGATGACACGGGTAGTAGAAGGATGATTTTAAACATAAAATGAGAAAAAGAAAAATGAAGATGAGAAATATAAAAGAATCTGCACAAATATAGGGTGCATTGTGTAAGTTTTCTGTTTA
Source organism: Adranes taylori (assembly GCA_009867245.2). NCBI lineage: Eukaryota > Metazoa > Arthropoda > Insecta > Coleoptera > Staphylinidae > Adranes > Adranes taylori. Next base: position 7,310 of record WYDF02088913.1, on the reverse strand, counting down.
TAATTTGTTGTAGATTTAATTTTGTTAGTTGATTTAAAAACGAGAATGATTAAATTAATATTGACGTTACGCTATTTTTGAATAAATCATGCCCGTAGCTCCGATAAACGCTAGCTGACCGCAAGATAGATATGGTCATTTTAATTTTTAATTATGACTTCGAATAGAGCGAGATTCTCATGTCACATCCGAAGAGTACAATTCCCAAATTGCGTCTGGAGAACGCTGGCTTGAGAGGATTTATATATGAAATCAGTTAGCTCGAAAACTCCTCTGGCGTGTCAGCTAGACAATGGCACGCCGGCTCGATGGGCATGGGTTGAAAGAAACTTCTGTTAGTAAATTTTAGGAAGTTTATAACTCCGACTATAATTACGCACCATATTATCTTCTCAATAGATGAGATTTTATTTGAGTATTTATATTTATGTAATTTGTTAATTAATCGTTATTAAATTGATTAGCTAATTTGTATATTATATTTAAAGAATTGAAGTGAATTTGATTAGTCAATTTATATTTTATTAGAGGATTACTTACTATGTTAATCAATGAATTGAATTAATTTACATGAGATCTGTTATCGGATAACATTTTGATAGCCATTTTAATCCTCTTTAAAATAATACCACATATGAGAGGTTTAAATTTAATAGTTCCAAAGATATCTAATATCATAAAATTTATGGATTGGTCACCGCCGTAATCGTAAATAAACATATCAACACGCGTAGCTGAAGAGTAAGAGATACGAGAAAATTATAGCAGAAAATATTTTACACTTTATGAGATCTATGAGTCGGTGCTTGCGCAACTTAATAAACTTACGTGTTGTCAGTGGTGGGTCAAAATTAAATTTAGGGAGGGGATTCAACTCATCTCACATACATCCTACACTCGATGGTTTCTATTTCATTTTTAGCATAATCTAAATGTTCAATATAATGACTGTTTGAACTTGTACTTGTTTAACTCCCTCGACTAAGTCCGCCACTAATTAGTGTTTATAACAATAACATTTAAATAAATGTTTGTAAATACACGTAATGTGTACGTTACTAAAAACAACAAAATATTAAATCCAAATGCATGCAAAGTTACAACTATGCATTTCCATGCTAATCGAGTATTATCCATAACAGCTATTAACCTAATTGAATTTGATAGATGTACCTGTTATAAAATAAAATAATAAATTTTGAAAATATGTTAAAAGTTTTCTTTCGCTCTAAGAAATTTGTCTGTGGATTCAATGGTTCTTAACCGGTGTTTTGCGGAACATTGATGTTCCGTGAGCCTAGAGAAAGTGCTTCGCCAAAATATCCTTCGAGCTTCGACGGAGTTCCGCAGAAATCTTGCGAAATTGTAAGTGTTGTTAGACTGTAAGATGGAAATTGTAAGATGAAAGACTGAAATTTATTATATATTTTTTAATAAAACAAACCAATTAAAAACTACATCACAACCAGAAAACATATTAAACAAAACAACAAAACTTTGCAACAGTGGAAAAACATAGAATAAGAACGTAACGAGAAAAACCGAGAATACACGAGGAAGGCACCTTAAAACAAACGTCAAAACAATTTAGTTACCTTCTGACTATGAAACCGGCCGTGGAACATAAACAAATAGTGAATCCGGTACGTAAATTCATCATTAAATCATTTATAAAAACAATATTCAAAATATATATTTTTGCAGATTTTTTTTATAATTTATTAAGTGCTTTCACGACATCACACATCACTACGGCATAAACACAAAATTCATGAACAGACTGCTATTTTTTTTCAAATAATTCGCAATTAGTCTATAACTCGTTTCTCAAAAATATTGTAGACTTTGTTATAGGTATTTATGGAAACAGATTTTTTCAGAGTAAAAATAAATGCAACATATCTACATAACATTTTTTTAATCAAGCAGTCAACTAAGCCGGTCCTGTTCACATATAATATTTAGTAATATAATAACCAACGCAATAAAAACAATTGATAACATTTGATACATATTCTAGGGTCTTCTATTATGCATTTTCAACTAAATGAGTTAAACAAAGATAAAAGATGACACTGGAAGACCTTTGTTTATCTGTAATAACAAGATTACACTGCCATGAAAACGTATTAACATATTACAGCTGACCCTTGTAAGCAAATATCATTTTGTACTTATGTTATATATAATATCAATATGGTCCACTATACTTCATTATTGAATCAAATGAAGAGAAACAAGTGCTCAGGAATATTAGTCATCTTTTGTTCCCGTTATTAGTTTATTATTGCTGCTGGTCAACTGTTTTAACAATATAAAAGCAAGATCGCGTTTAAATACATATTATTTACGTTTAGAATATAACAACATTCATAACTAAGAAATAATAAAAGTCTTATTCGCGCGAATTTTTAAATTTCTAGCTGATTAAACAGAAAATAATGGATACGAAATTAATTTGGCTGTTTTTTGTTTTACAAGCGGGTATTCTTTTAAGGGTTGAAGGACATTCCTATAGTTTAGGCACATGTCCAATTGTGGAGCCACAATCTGAGTTTGAAATGAGAAAGGTAAGTCTTACTTCTTTAAAATGATTTTTTATAGCTTAAAATATTAAAGAGCGGTTTTTAATATTTTTTTAAGGAGTTCGTCCGTGACCATCATCCGTGATGGGTCGCGGTATGGCGGGCTCCATGTTGAACTTATATTTGTTTTATTAATTTACAAGTATAATACGTATTAAATCTTTAAATATTTCTTTCATCCTTGAATTAATTAATCATTTTTGTGTATTGAAGTAATTCTTAAATTGTTCCTTAATCTAATTCGTTTAAAATTTCTATATCGTTAAATATTCATTTAACGACTATATCGTTAAAGATTTACTGTTTTAATATTCAATTGGGGAGTTCGCCCGTGCGCCCCATACGTGGTGGTTTGCGAAACGGTTCGTGAACAATGCGGCGGCTTCGTTAATTGAAATAAGCAAAATAAATAATTTTTTTATGTTAACGTTGACGTATTTTTTTATGAGCCTCGTGGGCAGACTTTTGTTTATGTCGGTGATAGGCCTACACGGCGAAAATATGCCGACAATAAATAATAATTGAAGAAGAAGAAGAATTTTTTTAAATAATTTCTAGTATTGTAAAACTTTCAAAAATGCCTATTATTTCTTTTAGATGTTGGGTTTATGGTATGTCATCCAAAAAACCTCAACCGGTAGCCACTGCATAACATATAACTTTACAAAAGATGAGGATCCATTTACTTATAAAGTTGAACAAGTTAGCCAACATTTTGCATTAGGATTGACCCCATTAAAACATGATTACCATTATACAGGCAAATTGAAAACAGTCGATCCGGCTGTACCAGCTAAAATGACTGTTCGTTTTCCATTAAGTAAGTATCTTGTACACTTTTACAAGAAAACACGCAGGCTGAATATTTACATAATAATTTAATTTAGTGTAATTTCTTTAGAGCGGTTAATTAAATATAATTAAGTTTAAAAAACACGATAGTACTGTAGTAAGATATAAGCGATTCTGCCCGTCCCTCATTCGCATCTTGACTTACCTCTTAATCGATTGCATCACTCTCATTTGTGGGCTCTATCATAAATAGTTTTTACGTTTGACAGATGTCATTTGACAAGCCAATATGGCGGCGGCTGATAGATCAATTCCGGTCTGGATTTTAACAGGAAGTTTGAATTTTGGGACTCGCCAGTAACGCAGATTTCTGCGTCATTGCTTGCCTGTAGTCCATTCGGCGCGAGATGACCCTTATGTTATCAAATATTTGTTTTTGACATGCAAATTTGAATTGCGTGCATGTGTTGGAGAATTCTTGATTTGTTAATTTACATGTGTTAATCATTTCGAAAACTACCTTTTGATTGCATGTTTAGGATATGACCTATTTTGAAATAGTATTAAAACTGAATACGTACATAAAGTAATATATATGCTATGATAATATAATGTACAGAATGAACCTTTAATGTTAATATATTCAAGATATGCTCTTGCGTGTCGGATGTTAGCAAAACGTCAAACTGCTTATGACTGCATCGTTTGACGTTTCTGACGAAAACATGAAATACATTTTTGTTTCCGTTGGTTGCAGTTGTTCGAATATGCGTTTGAGTTTTCTCACAAAAATTAATGGATCGATGTTTGTATCGGATGTATGAAAAAATTCGCCAGGAATTTTAAGCGTTGTTACATACAATACGTCGGCTGATGATAGTCCTAAATCTATGTTAATCCCAACTCTTAAACCTAAAAGTATAAGCGGTAACGTGTCTGTTCTGTTCTGACGCAATTGATCTGTTCTGTGACATTTAAGGGATGTGTTACCATCTTTCGATTTTTCCCTTGGCTTGAGGATGGTATGATGTTGTCCTAAAATGTTTCACGCCAAGTAACTGGTTTAAGGTCCTAAATAAATTCGATTCGAATTGACGACCTCTGCCTGTTGTTATTTTTGCTGGGACTCCAAAACTGATTCCAAAATGGGACTCCAAAACCCAATTGTATATAACAGCTTCCGCAACATTTTCGGCTGTAATATCTCATAGTGCGATTGCTTCTGGCCATCCAGAAAATCTGTCGATCATGATAAGGTAGTATGAGTAACCTTTATTTATAGGTAGTGGCTGTCAATGTTGACATGGTAAATCTTTTAGAAGCAAGCTCGAATTATTGTGACTGAGGCCCTTTGTGTGGCGGGATGTTTTAGATCGCTAGGATCGAATGCAGCATTTCGTGAAAAGTTTGTAAGCTTTTTCTATATTAGGCCAAACAACCCGATCTTTGATTAACTTTGCAGTTCTAGCGGACCCGGTGTGGGCTAATGCGTGTATTTTATTGAATATTGTTTTTCTAAGCGTTTAGAGAACGAATGGCCTGTTTTTCGCGACGCACATATTTTGATATTATCGTGGTCGGGAAATAGAAAGAGTTTGAGGCGTAAGGAGCTGTTTGTATTTTCGAAACATAATTTTATAACTCCACGTATTCGGCCTTTGCTTGTTGAAATTCTGGGTTATTGAATTTATGCTTTCTATTAGTGAGAGCATATCTGCAACCACTTTGGCTTTACCTGATAAATGTTGAATATCTGTGGTAAACTGGGAAATAAACTGTAGTTGACGTAATTGTCTTTGAAGCCTTCTATCGCTTTTCTGAGAAAATGCATATATTAAGGGGTTTAAATTCTTGTTTCTAACAGATAGGCAAACTGTTTTATAGCTAAATCTATGGCCAGTAATTCTCTGTCATATGTGCTATAATTTTGTTGGGCATCATAAAATTTTTGTGATAAAAATGCTAATGGTATTATTCCGTCGTCATTTACTTGACCTAAAGCTGCTCCTATCGAAAAATCCAAAACGTTGACTGTCAGGACAAATTTTGTATCCTCGTCCGTAGATGGGTGAGTGAGCAGGGTTGTACTAGATAATTGCAATTTACAATTTTCGAAAGCTTCCTTTGTCTTTGTACATCAATTGATCTCAGCTTTGTTTTGTTTCTAATCTTGACTTCTCTTCCAATATTCAGATTTTGCTGCGTTGGGTATAAATCGCCTATAAAAATTTAACATTCCTAAATATCATCGTAGTTCCTTGATTGTCTTCGGCAGTGGCACCTTGTTAATTGTTTCTACGCGTTCTTGTAATGGTTCGATGCCGTCTTTGGAAATGTTGAAACCGAGAAATTGTACATTTTCCGTACCGAAAATATATTTTGGGACATTTATACGTATGCCGTACTTTCTAAACCTGCGAAAAATTTCATTTAAATGAATTTTGTGCTCACCTTCAAATTTAGAAGCTGTGGTAAATCACGTAGCACTTCGTCTATGGATCTTTCTGCTGCATTTCCCAATCCGAACATCATGACAGGGAATTCAAAAAGTCCAAAAGTAGTGGGTAATCGCTGTTTTTTCAATATCTGATGGTTCTACCGGGATTTGATTGTAAGCTCGAATCAAATCTAGTTCTGAATAAATGTTTGATTTGTTTAGAATATGATTTATGTCTTGTATATTTCTAATTGGATACCTTTCAGGCCCCGTTGCTGCATTTAATGCACGATAATTTTCACAGGGGCGCCACCCTCCATCCTTTTGTGGGCACCATGTGTAAGGGACTGGTCCAGCTTGATTTTGAAGGGGCTTCAAAAGTTTCTATGTGATGAGTAGTTTTGTGCTTCATTTGTAAATTTTTTGATGACATGGAAGGTTTAGTGATATCTGGGTATTTTAATAAAAAAAATTAAAATTCGTTGCTTACATGCACTGTTGTGATCTGGGCTATTTCGATGTCTATAGATTCTACCTTCTTTTTTAATAGTGTTTCACCGTCTGTCCACTTTTTATTTCGTAGATCGACTAGCAGAATTAAAGTTTCCATAACTTTTTCTAAACGTTTATTGCGAATACCCTAGGCAGAACCGTCTTTACAAATTATGTGGCCCTGGGCCGCACTTTTTATATTTGAAGGCCCATACATATTAAACGTTAAGGGCATAACATTTTTGTGGTCCCCTAAGGTGCGTGGCTCCTGGCCAGTGCCCAGTGTGGCCATTTGTAAAGAGGCACTGACACTAGGGCCATCACGTCTGCTAAATTGTCTACCATAATTGCCAATTTTTCCAAAGAATCGCTCTCTAGCGGTTAAAATTGTTTGAATTTGCGTTGACAAACGCTGCAACCATCAAGATTTTAGAAAATCGTCTGTGATTTTGTTAGCTGCTAAATCTTTGAGTTATCTGAAAAGTTGTGTGGCTTGTTATCGCATAAGTTAACCTCATCAAACAATTTTCTAAGCCGCTGTGCTTCGCTTTCTGCATATATGTTGATTAATCGTGATTTTTAAGTATCATATTTGTTTTCTGCCGATGGTTCTAGGACAATGAGAGTATCTTCCTTCGTAAGGTCAGCTTATATGCTTCGGAGAGCAAATTGGGCTTCCAGTTGGACGAACCAAATTTTTGGATCAGATTTCTAAAATGATGGTGGTCGGATGGCTACCAGATGCGTCAGTTACACTCATAATTTGTTTGATTTTAGATTAGCACTTGTATTTTATGAAATATTAGAAATTAACTTGTTTTTATAGTTACGTTGAACGGAAACACGTCTGTTAATATCACGTTGGTTAATATTAACGTCAGTTAATATTACTTTGGTTAATATCACGTCGGGTTCACCACTTTAGGTTATTCATCATCATCAAATAGCCCCTGATGTCCACTGCTGAACGTAGGCCTCTCGCATGTCCGTCCAAACGGTCCTGT
>WYDF02088902.1:0-10943 GCA_009867245.2 Adranes taylori | reverse complement strand
TATATTTATGTGTGTGTTAGGTGAACGCTATTAACCGCTATTAACGAGTACGTCGAACGAAGATCATTCATATTAAATAAAGTTTAACAATATCGCTCAAGCACGCGTGCTGTGTTCAATTGCATTATTCGTTAAAAAAAGTTATTTAATGATTAGTTATTTGAGTTATTTAGTTAAAAAATGTTATTTTATTGGAACAATTATCTCGAGGACCTCGAAGCATAAGTTTTCGCGCATATGCACCACAGACTCTAAGGTAAAGTGTTGCCTAAGAACCACAAAAAAAAAACATTTAAATGCTACCTTTAACAAGCTACACTAATAATCTTACCCAAATTTCGTCTTCACATACTATTCAGGTCCAGAACCCCAATTAAACCGGTACTTAGATAAAAGCATAGAACCCGAGTACACTTTTCGCCCGTATACTTATTCTTCATGTCGTAATCAAATGAGCACAGAAAGAATTTAAAGAGTGAAATTTCATCTACCGCTTGTTAAGTTGTACAGAGACGATATAAATACATTTACCGCTCTCACTTATTCTACATCTTATACGTTTTAATGCGGAGCATGATAGACCCAAAAATGTTATAGTTATTCAACCATAGAACAAAAACGACATCAGCTCCAGCTGATCATCTCGTCTGATAAATTATTTTAATATGTTTATCTGAATCCTTAAAATGATTATCAATTAGTTTATTACGTAGATGCGCGGAAACGAAACAATACATGTATATTTTGAAGAAAATTGCTTAGATTCGCCTAAATTACAGATAATTCTTTCAAACATTAAGTGCATTAGTTGCTTTTTTGGGGGCCCTTAAATGTAAGGGCCCGAGGCGACCGCCTCCCTCATCTATGAGGAAATCCGCCACTACACGTAGCCAATTTAGAACAACAAGAAGCAGTTATTCTGGACGAAAATCTGAATCCAACAATATATTACATGGTCCAATTTAACATTAATGAAAACGTATCATCATATGCTAAAATCACTCTCCATTCATCAGTATCTAAATCATTTGAAAACAACGTGATTTGTTTTACAGCAAACAGCTGACAATGAAACTAAAATAAAAATTGCTAACAGTCTAGTTAGATACATCTAGTCTAATGTCTTATCTAGCTGGCCTATAAAGCATTAAAAACTGATGAAAAATTTTCACAAGTAAGTGCAGATGAATTGGTTATGCGAAATGTAAATGTTCTATCAACGCCAACTAGACTTTGACTGAATTAAGTTTGTTTTCATTTATTAAATAAAACGATTGCAAAAAGAAAATCTACGGAAGTAGCATCCTGCATTTTAAATTATATAACAGAATTCTAAACCCAACACCCGTTATAAAAAAAAAACCGCTTTGGTTCAATCCCTATGTTTGGCAAAACATTAAACAAATATATTACGCTTCATATGAGCCTTGTTTTAAGCAACACCTTTACGAAGCTTACCAATATAGAAACGAAAACTACTAACTCAAACTAGTATTCCTTTTGAATAGCAATATGGAATTGGTAAATCATTTTTTTTTTTTCATAGAAATTCCCTGGCGATGTGTCACCTCCACAGTAATAGTTTCCAGGTTTTTAATAGTTTGGTTACAATTTTTTTTATATATATAAATATAGTTTAGCGCTTCCAGTGGCGGCTGGTGCTTAAGTGCAAAGTGAACACCCATATAAAAATTAAAATAAATTATTAATTTAAAAGGTTTTAAATTTTCATATTGTCTTTTGCTTTAGAACTCCAGCTACGTATCAGACTGCTAAGAGAACAGTAAATGCCTATTGTTATGTCTACTGGCACAGGTAGCACGAAGAATTTGTGAACTTCTGTTTACATACAAACTCTGAAGTTTTGCAATGGGCTCTCCAGATTAATCTAAAATATGAAGAAAGTGCAATTTATTTGTGAACGCGATGTGTATCTGTTACTATGCGCGCATAGTTTCGTTTTAATATTCTTTACACGCACTTCTTTTTATATACGTTATTAATATGCTCATAATCAAAAATCAAAATAATAAATCGGACTATTTTTTTAATTAATATTTAGAATATTTTTAAATCAAATTATAATGAATTCAGTTCAAAATATTATAAATAAAAAATTATCTTATGAAGAGAAACAAGAGATTTTGGGAAAAATATAATACCGTATTATTATTATAATTAATTTGTTTTATTTAATAACAACCGTCGTGATGTGCATTTTATATAATTGTGGAAACAAAAACAAGAAAAGAAATGATTTATAAATTAGAAATACCAAGTTCAAACGCCCCGAAAAGTAGTGTCGACCGTATTATAAATTACAAAAAGAGTGCAGTTTCTTTTGATCTTAGAAAATCCAGAACTTTTAGAATTAGGTAATGATAACTGCTGTTGAATGCCGTTGTGACTTTGAATATAGAAAGACGCTGCGAGAAAACAAAGTTAGATGTAATAATAAGTAGTTTGTTTTATTTAATATATTATTCAATTCATTTATATTCAATTCATTATATTATTCAATTCATTTAAGAAATGACGGCAGGGCGGTGGACTGTTTACTGTATGAAACACAAATTCGTCTATAGCGTAAGAGATCAATAGGTAGAATCCAATATTAGATAAACGTCTAATATACACTATTTTTTAATTTTTAAACGATTATAGTACAATTTTCACGAGCCGCCACTGCTCGCTTATATTGATATTTAAATAAATGAAATATCGTTTCCGACATAAAATAGTGCAGCAATATTAATAAGTTATTCATTTGTTCCCTAAATACAAAACAGAGGTTTATGTAGACTAACTAAAGTACAACCTAATTCGGCGAACTCCGCTTAAAATATTAACAACAAATTTTGACTTACATAAAAATATTTATTCCCTGGCATACCTGAATTATAGATCATATTTCTATAAAAAAATCATGCCTAACTATTTCTATCATTAAATATTATAAAAGAACAATATTGTGAATCATGAACAGTTATTGTTGTATTTGTCTAAACACCACATCATCACATTTTAATAAAACAAATTTATCCTATTTTATTATACCATGCTTACATGTTATTATGTGAATAACAATTTGAGTATAATAATTTGTTAGGAGCTTATTTACCATATTCGAATAATAAGAATAAAATTTGAAATTCAAATTAAATCTTAGAGGAACTTGTAATTTTCATTTTTTTTTTTTAACAAAAATATACTAATATCGCCTAAGTATGAGAATGTAAACCGGCTTCGAATTTCACGCTGGCTTATATTCGCACCTTGAAAGTTTTGTTCAACAATATAAAATTTCCTAAATCATTGCGCGCTTATGAAAAAGTCTGGTGTCTAGTGCTAAATGACTTACTTATACAATTCGAAATGTGCTACAATTCAAACAGTTCATCTTGTTGTTGTTGGTATCTGCAAAAAATATGAATCAAAAATAATGGAATAAATTCAATACACATCTTAAATTTTATGAAAAAAAATTCAATTAATTCATTAGAAGCTTCGTTGCACTTCAATGCGATTAACATTACAAATTTTTAATCAAATTCAATAGCTATTCTGTTAATGAATTTAATTTAAATCAGTAGAACACTTGCTTTACAAGTAAATTAATAGAGAAGAATGTCTTACCTATGCATGGACGTTTTGATTCTATTCCCTTGAGTCATTACAACCGCATGCGGAGTCTTCAGAATATCATGAGCACCATTATTATTTACAGATGTTTGTTTTAGCCTACTCATAGCTGGTTTTCGTCGTTCAATACCTAATTCACCGTCATTTGAAAACCTAAAAACACAAAAATCCACTAAGAACACGTGATATTATATATTGTTATAAAAATACACAAGGCTTTACACAAGTCGGAAAAACTTCATATATGTATAAGAAAATAACGTTCACTTAATCTTTACAGAAGAGTGTGAATGTAGTTTCCTAAAACCCTTAGGTGCTGAATATATGTTTATTAAATATCCACTATATTCATTCCTTTCCTTTTTCTCCGAGCATTTCTGGAACCTATCCACATCAATGCCTTATTTTATTCTACAAAACTAGGCAAGCAAAAGTAATTCTTCTCTTGCTGGTATTTTGCTTAGCTAGATTCTTCAGGGTCACCTTCGTATCCCGGGCCAAATGAAATCAACTGTTCTCTACCTTCTACTCGAAGATGCATAAAAATTAAACGCTCTTTTTCAATCGATGTTAAAAGTCATCAAAAACTCATTAAATATATGAAGGGAAAAATTAAGTTTGTGAAAACTCTAGAGTATTTTAATTTTATTGTTAAACATTTAGAGAAGATGAAAAATTCGTATGTACATATAAGACTTCTATTAATAAATGAAATCAGTGTTTAAATCATACTTACTGGCTTTTCTTATGAATTTTATTAACATCAGCTTTAGTATTTGCAATAGAAGCATCTATTTTAACTAAAAATTCAGTCAAATCTTCACAATCGCTCGGTGACGTTAAATGAGACGTAGAAGGTGATGTAAGTTGACTACTACTTCCACTATATGTTAAAGGTGAGGTTGGAAGATCTTCTGCTGTAGGAGACATACTACCTTCATTATCATTTATTGGTATAAGCAAGAATTCTCTCAAGAATAAACTATCAGTTGCGTATAAACGATTAGCTCGTCTTATTTGTTCTGTCTAAAATATAAAAAAAATATTCATAATTATTTTGGAATAATTAAAATTCTTGAGTGTTTAGAGTTCTGTAAAGATTCTTGTATTGCTATTGAGAAAACGTAACTTAGAGGCTTTGAGCCAGAATTGAAATTGCAGTCCGAACCGTACAGCGCCTGGTGCGAATATAGCAAATGATAACCTTTGCTAATAATTATCCAAGGAATCGTAGTGGCAGATAGTCCCACAAGGAATCGTTTTTACACTTAAGTACAAGAATTTAATTAAAGCACATTATTCATAACGATAAATTAAATCAAACAAATAGCCTAAAAACCAAAGACCAGAATGCAAAAATACCAAAATATTACGGACAGAAATTATGCATTTATAAATAAATATATTAAACACTGACTCTAAAAACAAGCGGAATATTTTCTTCTGAAAGCCATTTATAATAAATATTCGGCTATAGTTTCATATCGCTCCATATTGTTGTTGTAATTTGAAGTAGCTCATTCGAGCTATTTGTTAACACAAGTTTACTTTCTTTTTAACATTTTATCACTATTTATTATTCAGATTTCACGATCGCTTTTAATATTTTCACTTAGTTTATTTCTAAAAAATTTAATGCTTGCACTATTCTTTATACTTGTCTAATTTGTTATACTGTGATAATCTCTTGTCAAATATAGAATTTTTTGTTTTGGCTTTGTTTTTAGTTGATATATAATAATTTTCTGCGTCCCTTGTATTGTGTGTGTATATCTTTACTCTTTTTAACATTTTGAAAATATTCAGGAACCATGCCATTTTCAATTTTATAAATTAGTGTCATCGTGTCCAGCCATACTTTCTCCTTTACAGATAGAATGTCTACATTTTTTAATAACTCACTTATTCGTGTGTCATATCTAACGTTTAGTATATAGCACCTGCTCTTATGTTGTAACACTTGTAGGTTATCTATGACTTTTTCTGGAGCCATATATATAATTGAGTTGCAAAAGTTGAAGTGAGGTCTGATAATTGTATCGTAAACAATTTTCTACTTTGTTTAATATCGATGTTTTCCTGTTGATTTTATTTTGTATATAGTCATAATGCTTGTTAAATGTTAGCTTACGATCAATTATAACACCTAAATATTTAATCTCGTTCACGTTTCGGTTTCTATTCCATCAATTTTTATTTTTTCTTGTAATTTATTGTCATTATTTATAATATACATCACCTTAGTTTTAGTTGTATTTAGGGCTACTTTATTAATTTTGATCCAGTCTGACACCAATTCCATCTCATCATTTAACTCTTTTATCATGTTGTTTGTTTTATTCTCTTTAGCGTATATTAATGTATCATCCGCGAACAGTTTAATATTACATTTGTTTAATATGTCCAGTTTAACCGATTCGACTCCATTTACCTTGACGATTTGCTTTCTATAACTTAGGTAATTTATCGTATTAGCCATCCTATCGTGTTCTCATAAAATTTCTCATTTTTCTAATGAGTAACTTACGGTCTATTTCAAAAGCCCTTCCAAAATCAATGAAAATTGCCACTACTGACATGTTAATATCCATAGCGGATTTCCAATCTTCTAGTACAATTTGAATAGCTGTACCATTCATTCACTTTATTGGGCATTTCATTAGCATCGGTTATCCACACGTCTCCTGTCTTAATTGATTTAAATTTCTACTCATATTTTCTTTTTTCCTTTCGCAATATAGATATGTATTTATTTCTAGCCATTTTAAATTCAATCCACTTTTGGTCAAGTGTTTCTTGCTTAATACTTGGGTCATTACCAAGTCTATTTTTACATATTCTAAATGCTTTGTATGTGTTCGTTTTTAGCTTGCGCGCTACTACTACTACTTCAGAATTGATAACTCTGCAGTATTGCTTTTTGTTTATTATAGTAACTTTTTCTCTTGATATTTGTATATTATCTTGAATTATCTGCGTGAATTTATTACAATACCCGTTTATGTCATCATTTTGCAATTTAAGTCCCTGGTATCCGTACATTTGGTTCAAACTCCTCGCCTCCTTTTATGAACATTGTTATTGCTTCATGGTCGGACAGTTTTATGTAATAGTCAATTTTCCATGACATATCCTTATTATTAGTAATTAGCAGGTCTATAATAATACTTGATGTGTTAGTAATTCTAGTTGGTACATCAATGAGCTGATATAAATTTGTTTCCAGTATGATTTTGTTTAACATCCGAGCAGGTCTACCCAGGTATATTACATTTACCCCTACTGCGTTTCTGCTCCACTTTTAGGATTTCATCAACCGCTGCAATAAACTCAGTGTTATTCATAGCAGGTGATATCTTTAGTAATGATAGCATTATAGTCTCCTTATTTTTATCCTTCAATTCTAGCGTTAGTATCCACAATTTATCCGATGCAACATTTCTGATTAATTTATTATTTAAAGGATTTTTAACAGATTGACTGCCACGGCAATTTTCAGAATACTGTTCGTACAAGCCAGTATTGATATTTTGTTCTCTTCTCAGAAGCCATCTGGCCAAATTTGACTGCCACGGCAATTTTCAGGATACTGTTCGTAGAAGCCAGTATTGATATTTTGTTCTCTTCCCAGAAACCATCTGGCCAAATTTACACTAATATACTACGAATTTAATCGTAGCTGCACAAAGATGGCAAGAAAACAAATACGAGATAACTCGTAATTGGCGTCCTTGGCAAGAACACAAACTACAAGTTATCTCGTAGTTGGCAGTCAATGTGTTAATATAGATTGTAATCCCTCCAGTATGAGAGGAGAAAGACGTATAGAAAGATTGATAGATAGTAGTTGATACAAGATTGGTACTAGTTTTTGTACGTGCTAATTTTAAAATTATGTTGAGTTTGACTATATTTGGTTAGGTTAGCAAGGGAAATATATTATTTGTATTACTTATATTTTGTTACTTTTATAACCTATATCTTCTCAAATGTAATTTCTTTATATTTTGACCGTTGAACACCGCACATTTTCGCACAAAAAATCCTTCAGATGTGGGTTCGGGAAGGCCGATTTAGTCTAAGGAACCGTTTACACATATGCAATTACTTGCAAGCAATTTAATGCACAATATTCGCGCAATTCGTTGCATGAAGCCTGTCCATTGACATTTCAGCAATAACATGCAAGCAACTGCAAACCTGTAACTTTTTATGCAGGGTATTTTATTTTCACCAACTTCTATTATATCAGCACAAATGATCATAGTAGTTTGTAAAGTTCATTAATTAAATTGCAGCTTTGTCTATATTACAGAAATATCGCAAAAAATGAATACTTCACATACTGAATGACATAAATGAAGATTGGCACCACTTATTTTACTACAATTTAGTCGGCAAGATGCAGATAATAGAAAAGGTTCTAATACGTGCAATTTTTGCATGCAGTTGCATAGTGTGAACCCCACATAAGAAAAATTAGTACTTCCAGAAATCAGTATGGAGCTATATCGATTTTTTTCCGGATTAATATTCCATAAATCTAAATAAAAACTTACGGTCACACTATACTTCAATGATAAGCCTTGCAAAGTATCTGTGCTGCTGACTTTATGTTTAACGTAAGATTCAGTCTTCGTATTATTTCTACTACTTGTTGAACCATACTTCCTCGATGATCTAGCTGAATCTCTTATTGATAGCTTCTCGTAATTATCTCTTTCCTCCATAGTTACAACTAATGACATATAATTTGTATCTGAAATGTAAATATGAACCAATAGATACAGATGTAATGCAATAAATGTTTTGCAACTAACCTCAATAAAAGAAGGATATTATACATACAGATTGAACATCATATTCAGTAATTATATGAAACTAAGCAAGAAAACTAAACTTGAATGTAAACACTACAAAATTTACATAATTAATGTATAAATATTATTTAGTCATAAAAACCTTTCAATTTCAATCGCGAAAGCAAATCTCAGAAAAATTCCACTCATGTCAATGATCATATGACTGTCAAAACAAATATTGTGGTGTTGCCACGTTCTTTTCAGAAAATTGAATAGCTATGTTTATTTGTCCTACTCTACTTACTCCAAGTTAAAAGATTAAATCTGTGACGTTTATTCGTCAGCAGCGTCCCACCCACCCAAAGGTTTGTCTAAGGACTTTACCCGGCACAGTTAAAGTCTGCGGACAAAACCATGCGTTTGTCGATGAGCACGTGCCAGGCTCGCCCCACTCTTATCACACAGAGACTTGTCTGAAAGTTAAAAATTTACAGGCTAAATTTCGTGGTACCATAAATTAAGTTTCCTGTGAGTGGTTAAATCTGCGGACTTAAATTATTTTTATTTAAAAATAATTTAATAAAATTCAAATCGAGTAAAGCAAAATAGTAGCGACTTGCGCAAACCCGAAATGACTGAAAACGTGGACACCCGTTTTATGGGCAAAGATTTTCTAACCGAATTTATAGAAATTTATGTCATCCAGCGTTATGGAAAATAAAGACCAATGAATATAGCTACGAAATTTTAAAGAATAATGGATATGAAGCTTTGATTCAACATTGCAAGAAATTCTACAGGGTCAGAAGACGACAAATATGGTGGAAGCAGAATGCGAGGAGGAAAACTCTGTGGGTGTATTGGAGAATGCAAATGAAAAAAGGATGAAGAAATAATATTGAAGATGCCTATACTGGAACCAATAGAGGTAATTACATTTATTAAAAATACATATTTCAGTAAGTACAGGGTGCATATAACGAATGTAACTAATTTTACAATGATTTATTTATAGAAACTTATACTTTCCCGGCATTTATCATCTTGGCATGCCACTTGTCCTTTAGCATTAAAATAATCACAAAACTTGTCTCTACTAACCTCAAATATAATTACTTATTTTAAATAGACGAAATGTAAATTTCTTTAGAGGTTATTGTAATGTTTACTTCCATACTGGCTTCGCACGTGACGAAGCGCTCGTCACGCGCGATGTCGGCTCGGTCACGTGATGTGAAATTACAACGGAAAGCTTTATGTTTAAACCCCACTATTTTATAAAATAGATTGTCAGTTTGCTGCCCTTGTCCAAACTCTATAATATTCTTATAGACTGTGCGTTATCAAGTAATTAATAATAAATGTTATGTTTTATTGTGACGTGTTGAACAGGGGTGTTAGCGAGTGGGGGTGAATCACCCTCTCAAACTTATTCTAGAGAGTCGGAATTTTCGGCAAATTCTGATATCAAATTAATTATTCTACATAAAGAATTACTAATTTATTCTGCCAAGTCGGCACATAAAACTTTGAATATAATAGTTTCTTAAAACAGAATACCGAATGAATCGGATTTATTTTATTCAGAAGCTTCATGACTAAAGCTACATGTTAATTTTTTTCGTTTGAATAAATAATATCCGACTACCCGAGAAACGCTAAGAAGTTGGACAAGAAAAGTTTTTCTTGCAAGTCTGTAACTAAATTTTTCACGAGTTTTAGTTCGGATTTACTTCAAATCTGAAAGTCTGGGTTCAAGTCTGTTTATTGACAAGTTTTTTGGGTTTCGGGAATGCTTGAAGGATTTATTTTTTATACGTTGCAACATAAGTACATTTTATACAATTTTTATATTCTTATTTAATAAGTTACGACTGTTATTTCTATAATTTCTAAGCGAATCTATATGACGATTTCGTATTAATATATTCGGCATATCTGATATGCTAAGTCGACATATTCACCCCCCCCCCCCCTCCAGATTGGGAAGGCTCGCTACGTCCCTGGTCATGATAGACTCAAAATGTCCTGTCCTGACATAGAAGCGAAACATTCGTGTGCGAAATTGTAATTTCGTAAATGATTTAGGTATTCAGTTTGAATAAAAAGCACTCATCAAAATAAATATATTTATTTTAAATTAGAGACATAAATCACAATAAATATATTACATTAGATATACAGAAAGACATGTTAATTTTATATATTTATGTAGTTTTCTTTTATTTAATATGTAATATTTACGCTATATATATTCTATTTAATGTAACATTAAGATATATTTATGTGGTCTCAACAAGTAGTTCTTATAATTAAATTATATCTATTAGTAACCGGGAAGCATGTACTCAAATTAAATATAACATTCCAACTTTTTTTTACACAGCCTTTTATATCATAGCTTCATTAATATACTTTTCAAAAAGTAATAGTAATAATAAGCAACATACTTCTTTTTAAAACATTTGTATTGTTATCATAGATTGGTGTTTATTTAAT
>WYDF02088891.1:0-10943 GCA_009867245.2 Adranes taylori | reverse complement strand
AAAATACGTAGAATCGAATTATCAAATAAAAAGTATAGCATTCCGTTTAAAAAAATGTATTTTGTGTTCGGCCTGCACACACCCTGTATACATGAAAATATTTTTAGTTTATGTAGCTTAAAGCCCTAGACACTTCAGCTTTGGAAATTTTTCTCCATATAATATGATAAAAGAGCAATTGGACTTGGACACACTATAGGGACACCCGGTATATTTCCGTACTGAGTTATATTTTGTTTCGCTTCACAATACGTACCGAATTTGTAACAGTACCTACTAGAATTACAAACCATACAATACCTGTAACCGAACCGCTTAGGGCTCTCCTAATAAATTGTTTGGAGGAGTAATGGCCATAATATCATGGCTTAATCAACTGAAAGCTTTCATGAAAAATATCCCACTGTAAAAGCTCTTGTTTCTGATATGTAGAAGTATTTCTTTATTTCGTACATGTAATTTGATACTAAAGTGTGAACAAATCTTCATCTATACACCAATAAAGTTTTTAGCCTGTTAAGTAATGATAGCCAGTGAGCAGCAAATGTTTCTTCTTTAGTCGCAGAAAGCATACAATCGTTTGTTTGAGAACCATATCATTTAGTTTCCTTCCTAAGCAGATCTATAATTCCATCATTAAACAAATTTTGATATATATCGACAGGGTTTAAATTCGACATATCTCTTTTGACTTCATTTTCTCTATCTAAATAAGTATTTCCAGAGTTCATTTAATATCAGCTATACTTTTGATCCATTTTGGAATATTTTCTGCAGTCTAATTTTTGTTGGTAATGGTGGCAATCTGGAGAAAGGAATATTCGATTCCGACTCATCTCCCAAAGTTTCGTGCGAAAATATTTCAATACATCCAGGCACATCATTTTGCTGAATATTATCTGACAGAATATTATTTTCATTAATTTCATCCTCATCTGTTTGATAATATGCATCGGGTAAAAATACAGCAATATGAACCTCTTGTTAATCATGTAAATCATCTATAGCGTTCTGTAAGTTTTCATAGGTTCTACTGTAAAATGATTTAGGTTTTATTGATGTATAGTCCATATTTGCCACCCACAAGAAATTTTCAGATATTTTTAGTCGGAAAACTATTTCGAACTGATTTTTTCAGTCGGAAAACTAGTCAAACTGAATCAACAGCCAGAAGACATGCCACTTATAACGAGAGAATAAGAGAATAAGTACTGAAATCACTGTTAGAAATGAAAATCAACAAGGAATGTGGAGAGGTTGTTACAGAATTTAATCCTATTAAAGCAGGATCGTAATTATGCTATTAACTATCATATTGCTTTTAGTATTATTCAGAATATAACATTTAATGTTTTGCATGAGATTCGAAGGGTGGAAAAGAAAGTGGCTAATTTTTATTATCGTACACAAATTTGAATCAATTGGTAAACACATATGTAAACGCAATAAGAAAATAAAATAATAATGATTTTGTTCCTTATACTTATAATAGGTAGAATAGCTCGACTTCTCTTTTGTTACAAGATACTATATTTGTCGGTGCTAGACGGATTAAATTGTTGCATGGTGGTTGGATAACTAAAGCAATAACACGTAGTTGAAGGTCGGATCATGCATTGTTAAAGGTATAGAATTTATTAATCCTTTGTGAAGATGGATATATGGTTTTTAATCGCTGTCGCCCAAATAGAAAAAGGCGTCGATGATGGTCCTCAAGGGTTGCAGGATATACCCATCCCTTACCATAGGGCGGCGGCGAAGCGGAACGTCGCCAGTAACAGTGGGTGCAATTAGCAAACCTAGCGCTAATGGAGAATCTTCTTGTTCGCTGAATGCTGGTACTGGCAGAGGACAGTCTAATATGAGACATGGTGTCCGCGGACGACGTGGATGGTTGGATACCATTGAGTCGATTCGTGATCATCCCCGTTGTTCTCGTTTGGCTGGCACTTTCTGGCTAACTTCTTCTTCTCACGACAGTCTCCTTCTCTACTCATCGGGACCGCAGCCAAATAGGGAAGACTGAAAAATGAAAATGTGGGAAAAAAGTAGACGAACAGGGTACTCAGAAGAGTCTGTAGAAGAGCGTCATTTGATATTTAGTCTTTATTTTCTTTTCACTTGTTTAGATTTTTAATAAATGATGTTTATATGATAAACACTGAATATTTATTATAACGCTACTTGGAGCAAATCAGCTGTCGACTGCGATGGCCGAAAAGTAGTAGCTATATTCTTAATGAAGACTAAAAAGTTGGAATTACCGCGATAGTTCTCGCAGACAGACTCCAAGATTCCAATTCAAAAATTGCGTCTTTTCGATATTTGGACAGTGTGGGTCTTTTATATGAAAATATTTGGTAGGGGTATGCTTTTAGCACATCGAATGTAGCCAATGGTACACTCCCGTCTAACCGACGGCTTGAAAAGCTTTGCTAAAATTCTTACGAATGTTAGAACTATGAGCCACGACTAATTATAAAACACATTTGATCCGTTGTTAGAATGTTTAATGAACAACATTCCATAATTTTTCTATCCAAATTCTACGAAAACATATGCTCTTCAACCAATCAGAGCAAAGTGTAAGAGAAATTTCGAAAGAGTTACTCCCCAAAATGTAGTAGCAACCAATAAGAATCAACTTATAGATGTGGCCATATTAAATTAACGATTTTTGAATTAGTTTATATGGTATATGTTATCCATATGAAATGAACACACCATCGAACGCAATTATTATTATTATTATGAACAAAAATGGCAACATTGCAGATTTACAAAATTATAGTTCCAACAGTCTTCAGTAAACTGACCTATATAGGTTGTTCGCCTAGGTTATTCTTAGGAGACTTAAACTAAGCTAGACTCCAATCGGCTTAGACAGCCAGCTGGATTTAGATCGGGCTTTGATCATTTGCATTATTATATCTCTTCATAAGTATATTAATCGAAAAATTTGTAAAGTAAAAGAACGACTGGTGTTAACTTTTCTAAACTATGAGCGTTTGACATCATAAATCACCATAAGTAGTTGCGGGTTCCTACGACTGTCGCGTGGGTCACCACTTTTCTGCTTTAATACGTTATATCTATGAGCATGCAGCATCAAACGTAAAATTACATGAGGAAACAAGCTCATTTAGAGTCAGACAGGATATCCGACAGGGAGACACAATCTCCCCAAAACTTTTCACAAATCTGATAGATTTTATGTCGACATAGATGACATGATATTAAGAATAAATAGAGAAATATTGAGCAACTTGCTTTGAGGACGATTTTGTGATGATCTTGGACAACGTAGATAAGGCAGCTAGGGCACTTTCGTTATTGACGTCCAGTATTCCAGTATCTTTAAAACAAAAAGTGTTCGATCAGTGTGTCCTGACAGTATTGATTTAAGGTGTGGATTACATTGACGAAGTAATCCATTACCAAAGTATCCATGTTGAGATTGACACTAGAAGACTGAATCCCGAATGAGGGGATACGTAGAAGAACAAAAGTAATAAATGTAGTTGAGTGGATGACGTGGAATGGTTATGCTACGAGGTAAATTAAGCAAATACTGGAATGGCGTCCAAGAGAGGAATAAGTTAGGAATATGGAAAGAGTATATATATCACGATAGTCGAATGATATGAGGATGATCTCTACGAACTGGGCCTAGAGCCGGATAAAATGGCATTTGTTCTGAGAGGCCTCGCAGTGGATGAATTGATGATTGATGATCGCTAAAACCACTCAGTATTTCAAAAATATAAATGTAATAATATAATTTAAAAGCTTTATGGACGTGTTTACCAGTCCATGCTCAGGTGTTTTATGACATACTACATAAACCAAAATTAAATCTACATAGTGTTGAGAAGTAGTAACCTTTATAGACTCCTTCCGCTTATCTTCCTCGGATTAGAATTTCCTCTTAAACTCTTCGAACCCTGTAATCATAAATTGTGCAGCCGTAGATCGCTGGATACAACAATTAATTGTCCATTTTTTGTGTTTTTGTTATATGTTATTAAAATAATGGATATTTTTCAGGACAGGATATTTTTCCGTTTTCTAGTTATACATGGTTAACGAAATTGAATGTTGACTTTAGCAGGAATACCGGATAATATTAAATATAATAGGCTAATTGTAAATTTAAAGCAACTTGGTTGTTTGCTTGAGGTGCTAAATGCGTATTTAATAGCTAACAGCATTATCACTGAAATTTATAACCATCATAGGGGATTAACCGCAACAAAATTTAAAGCAACAATATATTTGCATGTCTATATTTGTATGTCTTCATCAATAATTTATTTAAACATTTGGATAGCAAATTCTGCTGTACCAAAGCAGTTCAAAACTATAGAAGTCACGAATTTACTATGCAAATTGATTCATTACAACACGAAACAGTTTTCTGATGTTTCACAGCGCCTTTCGAACTAACAAAAATTACACCCGTTCCAATCCAGCAGACAAACAAATCGTTCGTTGCATTAGAAGTCGGGGATATCTTCATGGCAGGTGATTATAACACAGCAGTATTTCCAGATGGATGAAAATGAATAACACAGGTGCATGGTATTATCACAACCATTCTATATATGTGATCCTGATATAATACTGCACATGGAAGCCAAACATAATTGTGGCATTAATGCCATATACCACCGATCACAGCCAACACAATGTCCGCTTGGAACGTATCCCTTGAATCTGACCAAGGCCAACGCCTGTATGTTCATAACAAATAGTCCAAAACTGTAGGGATTGTCTGCAATGGCACCAGGAAAGATGTAATATTACAACAAACCGGAGTTATTCGAATCAACCAAGAATGCATACTACAGACATCCCAACAAACGATAATTCCACAGAGGAGCATCACCGTGCCAGTTAATAATACATTCTCGGCATCAGTTTCAATTCTGAATATAACTTATCATGAGTTATCAGACGTAAGTGAAGAAGATCCAGTCGAACAGATATGAGGAGATGTATGATCCATTTGGTCGAATGAGGATGCTGTACATCAACGTATAAGTAACACAATTTGGCATAACATTGGACAACACCACTCGTCAGTGCGGAACCTATAGATAACACTAGGCTTGAGACTGAAATTAGAAAAAACAAAGGCCCTTGCAGAACCAATCCGGCTCGAAAAGCATGGGACAACTGGAAGATAAATTTTAAAAATCTAGCGCAATTTTAGCAGCTCGGAAGAATGTTAGAAAAGTGATTGAATTGAATTAAACAAGAAATTGAACTTAAATAATTAGTAATAATTTTAACTTTAAAATAATTTAATAAAATCTAATTAAGTCTACTTAGAGCAGAACATATAATATCTTAAGATATACTGTAGTAACTCATGGAGATTAAAATTAGGTAAAATAAGACGCGTGGTCTATTACTCTAAAACTTAACTCGTTTATTTGCTACAAACCTAGTAACATATATACAAAATGAATAAAAAAGAAATGTGTGATAAGTTTAAACAATGAATCTCACGTAGTGATAAAAATTTAAAATAATATTTAACTTTTTAAAGAAAATTATATATAATAAAAAAATTCAATGAAATGCAAATCATTATGCTACTAAATCATGTCTAGATGTTTTGTCAATTAATAAAATCAACAATTCAGCTAGATGTGAGCAGTTGAAAATGCTATGTTCTATTATAGATAAACGTCTATCTACCTGGCTATTTCTTGCTAAATCATCAATTGAAATTTATACATGTAAATAAATGATAATAATTACTCTTGTTTTGTTTATCTTTTCGATTTGTAACACAATGCCATGATTTTGACTTCTAATTTTAAATTAATTTACCTACATTTAAAAAATAATAAAAATAATATATTTTAATAAAATTGAAATAAGAAAATTTCTTTAGGAATTTTCCCTTGTTTACTCTTGGATGTACAGGTACGTTGTATTTTATTTAGTATTTTGAAACATTTACAGTATTATAGCATTTTTGGTATTATCTCTAAATTACTAAATAAATAAATACAAGTTGGCTCATACTTAGAAATTATTAATATTGTTTAGAAGCCCCACATTAACACCACACTTTGTTGCTAATATACATTGATACGCACAATGTACAAATTGCAAGATAAACTCATGCTCAATGCAAAAAAATCCCATAAATGTTTTTTATTTAACTGGCCATTTATACCGTCTCTAGTTCAATGAGTAATAAGGATATGTCGGTAAGCAATTCTTACAAAGTGGAACACAGATGATCAATTTTATAGCCTACATTTATTGAACATACTAACTAGCTTTTAATTGCACGATCGATTTTACGATCGCAAAAGTACATAATAAATAAGTCAATATTTTTAAAACAATTCTAAGAAAAAGGCAAGATGATATAATGATTTTAAAGTTAATTTAAGCTTGTAATAATGTAGGAAACCTATAAGGCTATGCTGCGGTCAATTATCAAGAATTATATGATTTAATTAAAATTTTGTTTTATTAAAAGCCAATTTTTTCTCAAATAAGATGAAATCATAACCACAACAGTAAATCTAAAGAAATTTTAAAACGTCAAAAAATCTCAAATGCGATCAAAAGATGTGACGATATATCTGAAAGACCTTAAATATAATACACCGCTAGGTTTCAAAAAATATAGATACATTAGAAACTATGACAACTCATTATATAAGATATATTCGGAACAATTTTAATAGGAAAGAAGTGAAATCTGTACCACAATTACCTCGTGACATTATATATTGCACAATTTCAGAAATCAGCTACCTATAAAAATAATGGCTAAGTTAATGACAGAGGACCCGAAAGAAATAGTATACCTGCTTCGATTTTAATCCGATTATAAGCCTCGAACAAGCGCTGAACGTGCAGTTAAGAATCAATTAAAAATCAGGTAGATAATTGAGTCCTCTGACATTAACTTAAGCCAAAACAATAAAATAATGAATTTAATATTGTTCCAGTATTGGAGCCAAGTGAATGAAGTAAATTAAACTCGAAAGTATTCCAAAAACTCCATATTTATATTTGAATCGTAAATGTTAGAACGGATTCAAGTTAAAAAAAATTGTTAAATTGTTATGTTTACATGTTTCGGGATACAAATCTTCCCATCATCAGAACTAATGAAAAATGAAAGCTATGTGTTAGTATACATTTAAAAATAAAAATTTTTTATTTATAACTGTGTTTAATTTACTTTCACGTTTAATTTACTTCAATAAAATAATGACTAATATATGATTAATGATGACTGTTTTCATCTGAAACAAATATGAAACTTATGATGAATTTTATATGGATGAATGGAATATTTAGGTACTGTTATAAATACTTCTGCCAATTATTTACCATACTCATATATAAGCGATATATACATGTCAACAGTGTTCTCCTTATTACATGTTAAAATAAAGTGTACTTATAAAAAACTTTTCCAAGTACTGATTGATGAATTCAGTCCCCTTTTTGGATATACCTGGGTACCATTTTGCCATTCAATGAAACTTTTCCAGGCACAGCAATCATCATCTGTAGATTTCACCTTGCACAGTCTTCATTTTGTTTGTAGGTGGCTGAAATTTGAAATTTAGAACATGAAAATGAGAAGATATTTTCCATAAGCTGGTTTCGAAAAATGTTGATTAGAACAATCCAAAAAAAATTTTTTTTAATTATTCGATCAGAATACTATTCTATCATAACATTCTCCAATGTGTTCTTAATACGAACAAAATTTGTTTTTGAGCTATATCATTTAGTTTGAAGTATTGTGCTTTTTAAGAAGCAGGTGCATAAAATCGCAGCCATAAGCACGAGAAACTAATCCATATTCTTAGTACCATCGGATTAGATGGACGCGATACTCGTACTATAACCAATATATACTGGAACCGGAAGGCACAAATTCGTGTTGATAACGAAATATCGCAAAAAGTCAACATACTGAAAGGAGTGAGGCAAGCAGCGTCATTAGCTGCGGCGTCGCGTGCGGGAGTTGCAATTAGCGTAATAACTAGAGTACGTCACATATTTAAAGCTCGCCACGTTACACGGTGTTGGATCTGGTCATTATGATCTCAACTTCTTTGCAACATTCATTCTGAAAATATAATTGATGAAGCACTGAACAAAAGCAGTCGTTGCAAATGGTACTGTCATCAATAATCTTTGATATGACAATAGCACCGTACTAATGCCAACAGTCTGAATGACATACAAGGGTTGCTAAACAAAGTAGTTGTAAATAGTGAAGACATGGGTATGCGACTGAACGTCAAAAAACTAAATGGATGGTAATTGAGAAGAATTAAATGCGGCACTCTAATAATCAATAACGACCTTGTCGAAAATGTTTCATCATACAAATACATTGGGAGCTGCTTAAAAGAATACAGTGATGACTCATTGGAAATTCGATGTAGAATCGAACACGCTAGAAGCTCATCCACAAAAATGAAGATGGTATTAACATTCGAGTATTTCATCTTTCACCTCATAACCACCGTTTGTTACGTTTTTAGTGTTCTATATTATGGTATGGAAGCATGGACAGTAACAGAATCCATGTGTAAAAAGCTGGAAGCATTTAAAATCTGGACTTGCCGAAGAATGCTGAACATACCATGGGCAGAAGAAAAGCATACGTGGAAATGTTAGCATAAATTAATAAAAGCTTAGAGGTAATAGTTACCGTCAAAAGAAGGAAGTTAAAGTACTTTGAACATTTTATGCGTAACGGCAGATACTTCAACTGATAATCCAGGGAAAAATAGAAGGTGACCGTGGACAGTAAAGGAGAAAGACATCGTGGTTAAAAAAACTCCGCCATTGGAATGGTATGGAAAGTACCACTTCACTATTCAGGACAGCAGTAGACAAAATATTTTTTGGGCATCAAAATACTTAATTCCTCCTAAGAGAGGAGGAAAGAGAGACTGTAATTTGCATGAATTATGATATTGCGTTCATAGCACTCAAATTATATATTCATAGCATTACTTTATTGCAAATTGTAACCATAAGTATATAATTTCCAGTTATTTGGCAATAAATAAACAGCAACCTCGAGAACGAGGGTTGAAAAACTAGTTATGAATTAAACATGTCTGGAAGTGCAAATATCAATTTGGTGCACTTAAAAATTTTGTTAGAAACACATTTATATACAGATGAAGCGGTTTTAGTAACACTAAATTACCAGCTCCGTATTTTCACCAGCACTCTAACCGAAAACAATGCCAAGTAATATTTTGACGTTATGGTATTGTAAATCTGTATAATCAAATGCCTGTTAATAATCCAAGCTGTTGGTCCTTAGATGTTTGCCTGCGTCATTTAGACATTCGCTTGATACAAAAATTATACTGGAAGAAATTTCTAAAGCTCCATTGACTATATACTACAATTAGTTTACCCCAAGTGTTGAGAAATTTTGCAAAACCATGAGAAACTTCTAATAAATCGTTCACATTATTGACTCCAAGAGTCACTGCCAACTTATAAATATTTAAATTGAGAACAATCAATGACAATAGAAAGAATATAATACATTTCAATCTAACTGATTTAAGCATTCATATATAAAATTTGATTTTGTTCTTTTCTAGTAAACGAGTTCATATAAATGAAAAAAAGTCAAATAGGAGAAAATAGTATCTTTGGATCAGTCATATATCAGCTATATTATGAGGCTGTGATGTAACATAAAAATGGAAAACATATTCAGCTGCGCTTTAGATTAGGGTTACTTGCATCATGGACCTCATCGGAAAAAATGTAATATATTTCGTATCTGAATTTCTCATTGTAAATTTATATTAAATTTAATAATATATGAATTAACAAATTTAATAACATAATATTATTAAATTTTCAAATCTTTTACAAATTTTATTAAGTTTAGGCTACAGTAAGGCAATTTTAGTCTAAAAGAAAACGACAACCCCGGGAAGAACATACAGTAGCAAAGGTGGAATGGAAAAAAGAAGGTAGAAGATGTAGATTGAGGAGAGGAGACATGTAGGTTGAGGAGATGGAGGTTGAGGAGACAAGAAGAAGAGAAGGAAGCAATTTATTGCCTAAAGGATGAGACGGAAGTGTAGAAGTTTTTACGAAAAAGAAGTAGTACACAAAATAAGAGTGTAGAGTTAGACATTGGTTTAGAAGAATGGGAAAAGAAATGTAAGTGGGAAGCAATGGATGAAGAAGATACTTTAGTGTACACGGAAAATAGATGTGAACGGAAAAAGCGGATTCCAGATGATTTGGAGATAAATAAAGAGAAGGTATACGAAACTATAAAACAAAAAAAAAGGAGAATAGTGCAACTGGACCAGATAGAGTACATGTGGAGGTGTGGAAGTACTTGAATGAAAAAGAGATTGTGGCTCTAACTAGGTATATGAATGCAGTATGGAATGGAGAAGAGTGGGTGTCAGATGAATGGAAGATGGGAGAGATTCTATCGGTACATAAAAAGGGGAGAAGGAAAGGTATAGTCAATTATAGAGGAATAACGGTGATGATCGGGATATATAAGTTGTACGCGAGGGTGGTTAACATGATATTGGAAAAAGGATGTAGAGAAGAAGGTGCTGTCTAACACACAGACGGGTTATGTGAGGGGCAGGGGTATTGCAGATAACATAGTAGTTATGAATTATTTAATATACAGAGAAATAAGTTAGGAGAAAAAGCTGTACTCTTCGTGGATGTGAAATCTGCTGTAATCTGTTTGATAAACTTGTGAGAAATAAATTATGGGAAAGAATGACACAAGCAGGAATATCAGCAGAAATGTGAAAGAGTTAGACGCTTGTATGAGGGAAGGAAAGTAAGAGCGAGAGAGGGAATGGGAGTATCAAACTGGTTTAGTGTGAATAGAGGAATGAGGGATGAGAATGAAGAGTATCCGTTGAGTG
>WYDF02088880.1:0-10943 GCA_009867245.2 Adranes taylori | reverse complement strand
TATAGGGCAATTGGTATAATTAATATGAAAACTTAGTAAATAGTGTACCTTTGCAACTAAAATAAAAATTGTCTTGATTATAAATAAATTAATATAAAATTAGATATAAAAATATAAATATAAATTATAAATAGAAATATAACTCTTAGGCGCTTTAAAAGATTTTAAATAAAAGAAATAAAAATTTTGGGAAAAAAGAAGAGAAAAAATTTAGACAAAAACTGCTTCACACATCTTTTATTTTTGAGAAATAAAAAATGATAAACTGTTAATTGTTTTGCCGAAGGATTCCCTGAAGGATTCCCTGAAAAATTCTTAACATCATTAAAAAATGAATAAAGATCAATGAAACAAAAATAAACTTTGAAGTATATAAGAATTTGGCGTGGTCTTCTGTAGTAATCTTAACGAACGAGTAAATTATAATTGGAACGAACAATAAAACTTGACCATTCAGGTAGGTTCAGGAAAGCTATTAAATCATTAGTTAAAATTTATAGCTTACATAATAGAAAATAATTTAATAAGCTCTTATACGTCTAGAAAAATATAAGTTACTTCAAATATGGGTCAATAGTAATTACCATAAATCATATTGTTTAGAGCCTATGAACGATATGGGTCTATATATATTACACGAGAATATGATCTAAGGATTGAATGTAAAACAAAAATGCTGGTTCAGTTGATGAATTTACCTGTTCGTGTATGTATTAGAGGTGCGCAAAAACCGCCCGCTCCCTCGAGCGGGCTCTGGTAGGCCCTTGAAATAACTAGGGTCTTTAGGGCGCTTAAGGCTTTTGGATCTTTCAAGTCGATTAAATTATTCTTTATATATATATATATATATAGAGAGAGAGAGAGAGAGAGTTTACCGATTATTTCAGATTTTACATACATATTTATTTGTAGGTTATTCATATATATTTTTAAATCTCCCTATTATTAACCTCGCCTTCAAACTGTCTTGGGTTTTGTGCATAGTAAACAAGTTTTGCATGGAGCATCAAGAATATTGTCGGACAGTGATTCATGTTTAAACTATACAGCTGCTCTTACCTGTTTTCATTCCTAGTTCCTGTCCCAATCTACTTTTACCCCTTTGCCAACAAGTTAGTTCTTTCATCTGTAACATGTCGCTGGACACCGGATCAATAATTAATAGACAACCGGTATGGCAATTACACAGGTTTACATCATGTTTCTACTTATACAAGAAGTAATGTGATGCTATGTCACCTACACACTTTTACATAATGATTCTATTTTGTCTCGTTTAATATACCGACTAAGGGTAAAGTCGTTTGTATACGGCACATATTTTTAAACAAAATTTAAATTTATAAACAATTATGCTTAAATACTAAAACATTTCCTAGTATGTAACGAATTTAACATTTAGAATAACATATGAGTATTGAAAGTATCAAGAGTATTTATAGTAAACGGACTATATATTTTTCCGCATTACAAAATGCTTCGCCTACATTGAATGCTATTTAGTCGAAATAAAGTAACAAAAAAAAAACAAGATTGAGAACATAATCCCGTTAATGATTATGACATACTATACACAATTATGTTTGTATATTCATAAATAAAGTTGTGAGAAATCGTGAATTAACATTGTGACACTCTCAGTCCCGAAGCTGCTAATGGAAAGTGCTAGCAATGTCAGAAATGGCACAAACTAATATATTATTACATAATATAATAACCTCAGGAAATATGATTCTCGCCAGGTCAGTTTAACGTGAGACCGCACGTTGGAACGGTTTCCTTTGTCCAACGGTCCTCAGTAGGCTCACTGAGGGCACGGCCAGGTAAGTACGTAAGTAGTCCAGGTGTTTATGTTTTTGTGGGGAGCTGAAAAAAGTTCCAGCTGCTAATTAATAAACTTGGGCTTCTTGAAAAATTCATAAGAATCGTTGTTCGTTTCTTAGAAATTTTAATGTGGACATCAGTGTCCGCTGTACGCTTTAGCGAATCTAATAACAAAAAAGTACCATCATTGTCTGGGAATTCGAATAATCCGATATAAACTTGCTGCTGTCGACCCCATAATGAAATTTCCTGCCGTTCACATAACAAGACAGTTTCTATGATAGCTTTCAATCTGTCTCTGTTGTCTTCAGCTACTTTGTTGTTTTCGCGTTTCAAGCACTCTACAACATTTCGATTGCCTTAAGCGATTCTGCTAATTTCTACCGCTATCCTTTCAAAGAATTTATGATAATGCGTTGAGGCATATTCATCGCATTCTGTCCAGACATTTTTCCAGTTTGTATACGGTTTTGTAACCAAAAACTGCAGTGCTAATTTCCCACTACCCTCTTCTTTGGTTCCAAGTATATTGCAGTGTTTCTTTCGAGGCATCGAAATATGCCAAACAAGAATGCTTTCTGAGATCACTACTTTGAAACATCAAATTTCGTTTACCCGAAAGAGGAAACTAAAGATCTTTGTCTGACATCCAAATATGTTTAAACGTTTTCATGTTTTGTATGTTTTGTAAACTTCACATATTTTGTATGTACTGCAAAATCGGAACTGGGTTTTTGAAGTTTGATCACCCTCAGCATTGGACATAGACTGCACATTTTGTCTTGTCAACTCGTATGATCTCGTTTAAACTCCGCCATTCAATATTTTACTGTTGTAAACAAAGGAGTAGACTCGCCCAGAGCAGAAACTATCTCCGCTTTGATATTGTATGCACTGAAGCCTTTTAAATGAAAGTATCACATGACGATGACCAATATTTTCCATATTTATAAATTCACTGGCCACGTTCACTATTGATGGCTGTCAAACAAATTTAATCAACGTAGTGTCGTAAAACATCAAACTTAAGCTTTTTGGGGTTGGTACTTTCTATCATATTCATTCTTTACAAGCAACAATTGGCATCGGTACGTCAGGTCGGGTACTTCTAGGACTATCCTCGTACATGTTCACTGCAATAGTTGTAGGTAATTTATTGTTTGCTTATTCTTGTGTAGCTACATTTAATCGCGAAATGCTACCACATGTTAGTGCTTAAAACATACAAACAACGAAAGAAATTCCTGCATAGTCAGAATATTAAATCCAATCAATTAACGATGCAGGTTAGAAAGCTTAATAGTTGTAATTAAGCTATTATCAGCCGATTTAAATGGTTAAATACCGTAATAACGAAGACATTTCCTTGCCAATAACAAATTGTTTGATCTGAAATGGTAATAATATACACTATGCATTCAATTTTCAAAGGTAAATTCCCTTAGTTATTTTCTTTTACTATCAAACTATTCAAATCTTAATGTAACCTTTAAATGTTTTACCGTCAAATACGACGTGTTCGTTTACTATTTTTATACTTGGATTGCTTTGTAAAGATGTTGTCTTCTATTATCGTTTTGTGAAGATTAAGTTGTCTATTGACTATTGACATCAAGAAAAAATCAACTCCAACTTAAAAAAAAAATATTTTGTTATAAATATTCTTTGGGTTTGATGATGATTATGTTGGAAACCGCTCATAAGGTTGGTCAATGTTTGAATGTACTCACGTGAATGCTTGCCAGGATAACTTATTGAAACATCTGTTTATTGTTGGAGATGTTAAGATGATCGTCCAGTCATTGAATAAGAGGAAAGATGTGAAATCAAGCGAAGTTTGGCACTTGTTGCAGAAGCCTTGCTGAGTGATTGAATGGAGGCGATCTGGATGTTGGAGACGAATTTTCTGCTTGGCTTGCTGGCCTTAATATAACTCTTCTCCATCAATTGCTTTGAACGGCAGCATTCTTTGATTCCTTCGGTTAACGAAAGGGAGAGCTATAAATGAAAATGTGGGACCCAGAAACGAAAAACAAAGATAAGAACATCGAAAGATTTGGGTGAGGTAGTTATCGTAATACATGATCACTTGTCCGTAGCCCGATGTAGTTGTCCGTACACAACAGTGATATAAATCACAATTATAAACTCTGGACAGGCGGTAAGGAACATTATAATACCACTTAGTTCGCTGTTGGTGACTGGTGATTAATTCCAGCATACACCGTAGGTGAACACTTAGACAACACCTCGTAACTGGACGACGTTATTTGTGCACCATGCTGATCTAAACTACAATTATACTCTCTGAACAGGCGGTAAAGAACTTTATCAACACCTCTCACTTCGCTGGTGTTGACCGGTGACTAATACTAGCAAAATCAGAAGCGAACACCCCAGTGGGACTACCACTGTAACATAAGTAACATCCCTTAGTTCGCTAGTGTTACTATGGTTAGGTGTGCGAGTCCATATTATACACTCTAATATTATACACTCACGTGGAATATGCACTATATGGCATGGAATGTATTACTATATAGCGCCTCGTAATTCGACGACGTTAATTCAAGTAGATAGGAATCAGGAAGGCGGATAGGTGTGAAGCTATCACACTTATCATACATTAAATAATCTATTATATAATGTTGCTTACCTAACTTACGTTTTATATTACACGTCGCTCTGCGTCACCGGGCTGCAGTGAGCTGCTAGCTGCGGTCGGTTGTATTTTCAAAGTTGTGATTTATTAATTTTAAATCAAATCGCAAACTAAACTACATTCTTTTTTTTACGTAGGAAGTGGCGAAACCTTCAAAAAAAGCGAAAGATGCCCGTTGCATCCGACAGTGTGGGATTTTTACCCACTAAAACTCCACTCCCTGTTGGGATTGTATATTAACGATGTTGGGAGATTCGAGAGTTTGTTTGAAGGAGGCTGTAGGATTTATCATCCTCTTCAGGCTGGAACTAGTAATTAATGGAATGCCTTTAGAATTATGGTTAGCTGATAGCTTGCAGATATACGCTATAGCATTTGTTTTAAAGCCAAGGGAACCTGCAAAAACCTTGTACATAGCATGGTCAACTGATGAGGGAGTTTGGTTTAGAGGGGTGAGAACTACATTCTGTCAAAATTTCTCTGTTTATAGCAAAAATCCCCACGGGCAAAATTTATCTGTGTGTGTATGACTGTTACGCAATAATTTCTCAGATCGGCATAATAATAGTCGGATATAATAATAATAATTTTGATTACATTATTATTTCTTTTATTACACATCTAGTTTATATTTCTAAAAACAAAACAAATGATGTGTAGTTCTTATAAATAATCTTTCAATTTAACGCAAAATACATTTAACAATTATAATTAATTTTACTTCTCTTAACATATGCTTATAATAGGAAAAAGATCGCCTGAATATGTATTTTCTACTTAGTATAATACATACGGACAGATATTTATACGCGGAACATTATGTTACATAGGCTGCCCCGAATTGCTTATTGATTTAATTATTCATAACAGTGGGACTTTGTTACAATAAAATGTATTGGTCGTTTAAGAAATGCCTACATGCAATAAAATAAAATATTTGTTCATATAGCTAAAAATTGTCAAGCAAAATAATAAAGTAAAAATGTGAATCATGTTCAAATATTCCGCGTTTAATAAAAATAATAGCCTTCATACATCACCAAATTATACCCTAATAGAACTACAGAATTAGTGTACTTACATTACAGCCGCTGTACCATCACAAACTTAAATTATTTATTTTTATACTCGAGGCACAGTGATCTTATTTATGCCTCTAAATTTATTTTAAATTACCTTGATCAATAAATAAACTTGTTACCAAATAATTTTAATTTAATTTATTCGTAAAAATCATGCTCAAAAGAATTATCTAAATTATTACTAAAATACTGATTACTAGATAACGTCTTTTATTTGACGATTTCATACTTAAAATAATTATTTGATTTACGGCTTGTAAACTGAGCTTGATGCTCGAAATTCTCTCGCATTTTATATAACACCTGCACCATGCGAATATAAAATGTATGCGGCTTCCTTTATGTATACCTCTTCTGCATAAAATTGGTGCGGACAGCTTCCATACATCTTGTGTTATATTTTTATTAAGGTTTGACGCGATATTTATCTTCTAATGAGAGAAATTTTATTTAGCAAATTTGTATTATATTCCTTGATAATTAATGATTATCAAATTAATTTATGTTTGGCTATTTTTCCGGTAACAACATCATCACTCCCGTCAACTATATCTCATTTTAATTTCTGTAGTTTCAAGTTTATTTAGATAACTTTTTTTATTGTGATGCTTTAGCATCTACATAGCAATATTTGTTCGGTCTTACCTGATCACTGGCTTTGTCGGGAATTTACAAACGGGGGTTCTTTCTTTGATTTATTTTTTTACTCACTTGGGAGTTTTAAAACACAACGTTAGTTTATGGTGAGTTGGTGCGTTATAATCTAACTGTATGTTTGTATGTTTACGTTATTTTTATTGCAGAAGTCTGTAACGCTCTTTCTTATAATATATTTAATAACGATTAAGTATAGTTACCCTCGAGTGCCACTCTGCATAAATACAGGTGCAGAGTCCTGTGTGTCCCAAGAATCTTAATCAGATCCAGCGTCCATATATTCGGACGCAGTAAATTAAACAAACGTGTAGTTAATGCTTCCTTTTATTCTCTTTTACTATATACAATTAAATAAGTCTCCTACTTTTATTCAACTAAACCAAATTAAATCCCTATCACTAACGTTCTCTATAGTATACTTATCTCATATACATAGATTACCCTACACATAATATATTTATACCTTGGCAATCAAACATTACTACAGTTTTAATAAGAAAACCTAAACTAGTGAATTATTAATCCATATTTATCTTTAAACAAGATAGACAATATCCAACAAGCAGGACTATGCAGTTGAATGATTTTGTTTCTCTAATTTTTGTAGTTGTACATCAGGCCAGACACAGCTACTCAACTAACGCGAATGTTTTTTTTTGTTTTACGTAGGAAGTGGAGAAACCTTCAAATGGCGAAGGATGCCCGTTGCATCCCACAGTGTGGGACTTTTACCCACTAAAACTCCACTCCCTGTTGGGATTGTATATTGTTGGGAGATTCGAGAGTTTGTTTGAAGGAGGCTTTAGGATTTATCATCCTCTTCAGACTGGAACTGGTAATTAATGGAATGCTTTTAGAATTTTGGTAAGCTGATAGCTTGCAGATAAGGTATACGCTATAGCATTCTCTTTACAGCACCTGCAATACCTTGGCCATAGCATGGTCAACTTATGAGGGAGTTTGGTTTAACTCAAATGTTTATTCTGCTCGATATTTATACAGTTCTGCCTACATACAAAACACGCGCGCTCACCTCTAGCATCCAGCGTCTGCTTTCAACGAGAAGCATGCTTGTTTTTTTTTTGGATGAATGCAATTAAATTACATATTAAACATCTAGATGACTTTTCACGTGGTTTGCTTTCCACTAATAAATATGAGTGCAAAGTTACTAGAAATTGATAGGCTGTGATTCTGGAAGTTTGGAAAGTAAGAATAGGAGAATTGGAGAATGGGTTCTTAGGTTATGATGGAAAGTGTGAATAGAGAAAGTCAAAAGATAAGATGCTTAATGCAAAGAGAAGATATTTATAGGTGTGGAAAATGAGAAATTACTTGTGGGGAAAGGATGCATGAATGTAGATAGAGAGCGTGAAAACACATTTAGAGGGCACGGAGGATGGTCTATAAAAGGTGGGAATCGGACCACTTTTCGTTAGAGTTGGAATGGAAGGGTGGAATGGAAGATTGGTAAGAACGAAAATATATATGGTTGTATAAAGGAGAACGGGAACGAATTAAATTTAAAGAAAGATCAGAAAAAGAGGAATAGAAGAGCATGACAGGTCTAAATAAAATAGCACTGGGAATTACGAGAAATTTAATAAAGAGAGGACAGGAGAAGAAGTGGAATTAGGGAAAGGCGTAGTGTTTTTAATGAAGGGTGGATGAAAAAGAAGAGAGAAACAAGAGAAGTTTTAAGGAGAGCTAGATTAGGCAATGTAGAGTGGATGGAATAATGGAAAAATGTAGAAAGGAGAAGGAAGACAATGAATATATACTAAAGAGTTTAGTTGTGACGCGTGAGATATATAAGAATGAATGGAGCTATTAAAGCTGGCAGGGAGAATGTATGGTGAATATAAATGACTGAGAAAATAAATGTAGATTGGATATGAATGGGCGAACCACGGAGAATGAAAGAGGATGAAGAGAGAATGAAGGGAATGTTTCATTAGAAAATGAGGAGAATAAGAATGAGATTGAGGAAGAGAGAAATGAAGCGGAGGTTATAAACGAGAATAAAAGAATGAAAAAAGGAAATGTAGTGGGACCAGATCTCCAATACAGATCTGAAACAGATCTATGATTCTGCAATATAGGGTCAGAGTGAGTCAACAAAAGGAGCATTTCCAAGAAATTTATATGATTTGGATCCATGAGTAGTTTCACAATTTCATTTAGTTTGTCACGATTTCTCAAGCCAGGCTTACTAATCAGTTTTATAACTTTGATAATAGAAACTAAGATTTCGCGGCGTTTATCAACTTATTCATTGTGTTTAGTTTTTTGTTTTCCAGCAAAACGAGAAATTATATCGCATTTTCTATCCAACATGAAATGTGCGTCCATATTGCCACGTTCATTTTGGGCGAAGAGGGTTGCTCTCCAACGTGACATTGGTGAGAGCGGAGATTTTTGTATGGTTTACTTAGGCTTCCTGCTCTCACCTTAGAGGTACTTAGATCGATTATTCCTTTATAAGAATGCTCTTGGTCTTACTTTACTTGCTTTAATTTATCTACTGCTAATAAATTTATTCTTTTAGTTATAGAATCGGACTGTTCTAATTATAATCCCCTAGTTACGCCTTCTGTAGCTAAACTTCTGTAGCATATTTAGCGATGCCTTCTACAGCTAAACAATTAATGGTAACTCCAACCCTTAGCGATGGTTGATAGTCTGTATAGTTCAGACAGCAAAATGAAACCGTTTAAACTAAGTAGAATGTATTGGTCGTTTAATGCAACTAAATAAAATATTCGTTCATACTGATAAATATCGCCACGCAAAGTAATAAAATAAAAATGTCAATCATGTTCAAATATTATGTAACAACAATTCAATAAAAATAATAGCGTTCATTAACAAACTGAATCCTAACAGAATTATAGAATTAGTGTACTTACAGTAGAGCAGCTGTACTATCACAAACTTAAATTTTTATTTATTTTAATACTCGACGCACAGTGATGTTATTTGTTCCATTAGATTTATTTTAAATTACCTTCAATGAACCTGTTACTAAATAATTTTAATATAGTTTATTCATAAAAATCATGCTTAAAAGAATTATACAATTTATTACCAAAATACTAACTGCTAAATACTGCATTATATTTCATACTTAAAATATTTAGTTCGTTTATTCTCATAAAATATTGATCACTGAATACTGCTAGGCCTCATACCAAATTATTTAATATTGACATTACTAATACCGATACTCTAATTTATTCATGACTTTATTTTAATTTAATTATTAGTTTAATCAGAATTAATTCATAATTATTATTTTTCACTGAACTAATGGGCAGAGCCTTTGGAAATAGACACCAAATCTTAGTGTTCCTTCCAGCAGCTAGTGTACTGCTTTTATTCATTCTAATCTCTCCTCTAATTCTACCTCCTAGCCACGGATATGCATATGTTCAGTCATGATTAATTCGTACCTAATTAACATGTTCACCTAGATACCTGTGTGTTCTCCCCCTCTATTAGCTGACCTGGGTCTATGCACTTGGCTTCATGCATAACTCTCTATGTAAAAGGATTTATATAATATTTAATTAATTAGCATAGGAGATAATCAACTAATATTATAGAATTAGTGTACTTACATTAGACTAGCTGTACTATCACAAATCTATCTATCTTTTGATCATAAAACGGATCTATGGTGATTTCGCGTAATGGCCATCCGCTGGTTTTTTACTTATTTACACCGCTAAACATTTTCTCTCATCTAGTTCTCTTGAAGTATTTACATTATTTGTGAGTATCTAATTAATGCTCAGTCTTTATAACCCAAACTAACTAGGAACGAGGACAAATTGCCTCGTTATAATATATGTTTTGCTCATTTCGTGTTGTCTTATTCTGCGTCTAGTATGTCAGCCATTTGCGATTTATTCCATTTTTTTGAAGAACAATAAATATTTGTCCGTTAGTTACCTTTGTTAGATAAATTCTTAAATAAAATTTTCTTTGCGGCTAGCGGCGTAGAATACATACTTTTATTTGAACTACCTTATAGGTTTAAGCGGCCTATCAATCGATTCCTTTAAAACGATTTCACGTAGTCAGTCAAGTTTAAAATAATAATTTATATCTTGTTGTTGAGCGCTCAGCAGCGAAATTGTTCTCGTAAATTTGATAAATATCTTTGTTAATGTTCAAACGCTGTCACCTCCGTATGTTAATGGCAAAGAAATTATTGACCGTACATAGATCAATATTTACTACGGTAAAAAACTAACTGTTCGCGTACTAAGAGATAATATCGATTACATAAATTTATGTTACAACGTGACCAAGCAGATTGTATTTTGCTATTATTTTATAAAACATAAGTTTTTTTCTTTATATCTTGCGAGTGTCAGATATTTTTGATATAAGAACTAATACATTTTAAGGAAGTAATACATTTACAAGCAAGCATGATATTGTCACGTTCTATTTTGGAGGATGATTTAACTTCCAACGTGACCGACAGGAGAGAATCATTTTAATGAGGTACGCAGCGATTTTCTACTACACTATGGGACCTTTATCGCCCCATTAGCCTGCTTTCCCATTTATACAAATTATTTATGCGAATAATTACCAAGCGGATCACCAATAAATTGGACTTCTATCAATCACGCGAACAAGCAGGTTTTCGATCTGGGTTTGGTATAAATGACCATCTGCAAGTTGTTAAAAGTATTATAGAGAAA
>WYDF02088879.1:0-24253 GCA_009867245.2 Adranes taylori | reverse complement strand
ATAAATGTTATTATTTTTCATTTTTTAAATATATAATTTTTCTTTTATTATTTGTACACTTGCATATTTCAGTTTATATCGCAGCAACGCGCGACGGGTAAGCTGGTATCTTATAAATACCATCCAATTGTTTTGAAGATCGTACACAGGTTATTGACAACTTCCGAATACTTCTGATGTTTTGTTCCTACTCTTGAAATGCCAAATCTTTCGGTTTCTTGGATTTTCTTTGGACTGCGATAGCTGAGAATTTGGCCAAGGTTTCCTACTGCACCAGCATCGATGGCGTCGTCTATGCAGTCTTTGCAAGTGCCGCGCCCAAATTGAAAAGATATAACCTCCTGGATATTTGTAACCCACTACATTGTTTGCATAGTATCCATGCATAGTATCCGGCCAGATCAAGAATGTTGTATAAAACATGCATTGGCCAACTCCTGCTTGCACTACGGATAGAATATTTCCGTGCCATCTGATGAACAACATCAACTCCATATATTATTTGGTAATAATATTCTAGAGTTTCTGGCTTCTTTTTTTGCACTCTTTTTGCAACCATTATCCATCCACTGCAAGATGTAGGCCTCTGTCAATATTTTCCCATCGTCTCGGTTTCGTGCTCTCTTCATCCAATCTTTACCAGCTATGGTTCGGATGTCATCGGTACATCTTTTAGGGGGTCGCTGAACGTTTTCTTAAGCGTGGTCTCCAACATAATAATCTTTTTGTCCATCACTCCTCTGATTGTCTGGCTAAATGTCCTGCCCATGACCATTTAGAACTGGATATTCTCTCGATGATGTCAGTTATCTTCGTTTGTCGACGGATGTTCTCATTTCTAATGTGGTCGCAAAGTATGATGCCCATCATGGCTCTCTCCATTTCTCTTTGACTGACCCGTAGTCCGTTGACACTTCGCTCCGTCGCCGTCATCGCCTCCAAACCATACGTCATGACAGGCAAAACGCATTTATCGAAGACGTCTCTTTTTACACTGTTAGGAATTTTACTCTTGAATATATAGTTCTGTCTACCCGTCTACCCATCCAAGTTTGATCCTCCTCGAAATTTAAGTTGTTTCATTATCTTTGCCTAGTCTTATGACATGACCCAGATATATATATACTAATTGACGTTTTCTATTCTTTGTCCATTGACAGTAATTGGTTCTTCGTTTTCGTTTTAAATTTTTGTTTTGGGCAAATTCATTCGCAAGCCTACTTTTGCAGATGCGTGATGTAGTTGTTCGAACATTTGGAGTTCTTCTGACAATGAGGCCAGGATAATAATATCATCCGCGAAGCGTAAATCGCTGAGCATCTTACCGTCCATACTAATACCTTTCTCCTCCCAATCCATCGTCTTAAAAACGTCATCCAGGCACAGCGTGAAAAATTTTAATGAAATAGTACCTCCCTGTCTGACTCCTCTTTCCATTTTGATTTTCTTCGTTGTTGTTATGTCATCCAGTTTGACAATCATTTTAGCTGTTTTGTAAATAAATGATATTATTCCAGAATATCTATTGTCTATTCTGGCATTTTGTAAGGCTTCTAGAATGGCGTGTAGCTCTATAGAGTCGAAAGCCTTCTCATAATCCACGAAGACTACGTATATAGGCATGTTGTATTCGGTGCTTTTCCCTATGAGTGTGCGGATCGCCTGAGGGTGGTCGATAGTACTATATCCACTTCTGAATCCTGCCTACTCTGAGGGTTGGTAAAAATCGAACGTGTTTGTCAAGCGATTTGTAAGCACTTTTGTGAATAGTTTATACAAGTGGAATAAAAGTCTGATGGGGCGATAGTTTATAAGTTTAGTGTTATCACCTTTTTTATGGATGAGAGTGATTGTTACGTTTTGCCATAACTGTGGTATTCTTTGTTCAATCATGCACCTGTTAAAGATCTCCTTTATTCTCTTCAGTAGACGTTCTCCGTCATATTTAAACATATCAGTTGTTAATCTGTCCCCTCTAGGTGTCTTATTGGTTTTCATTTCGAACAAGGCCTTTCTTATTTCTTCGTTGTCTACCTCAGGGATTTCCTCAGAGTGAACGTTAATTACTGGAGGTCTAGAGGGTTAACTAATTGTCATTTTTTGCTTACTATACAGTGTTGTATAGAATAGTTCAATTCCCGTCAGCATTGATTCTGTTGCTGATACGAGGTTGCCCTTAGAATCCTTGAGTTGGTAAATTTTATTTTTGCCTCTGGCTCTGTTCTTTCTAAGTACCTTGATATTAGAAATTTGTGCTATACATTCTTTAATCACATTTGTACTATGAGTCCTGAGTAATCTTTTTATTCAATTTTTTTATATGTAGTGTACCTTTCTCTTGTTTACGCCTCTCAGTCATTAGTTGTTGTGTTTCTGGAGATATTTTAGGGTTTCTGGTAGTTTTCCTGGTACTGTTCATGATCTGAGATGTCGTGTGTTGTACCAGGTCATCTAGTGAAAGTTGTTCTGTGTTTTGTATATAGCTAGTCTCCTGTCAAGGTCTAGTTGGTAGCTGGATACATTTTGTGGTGTGAGACTTGGATGTTGTCTTTTAGTGTTGATGAGTTTTCATCTTTCTAGTTTTGTGTTAATTTTAACTCTAGTTCTAACTAATCTATGGTCGCTGCCTATAGAGAAATTATTTATACATCCTCCACAACATCCTCAACAATGTGTTTTTTATTACATAGGATATAATCAATCTCATTTCTTGTAGATCCCCGGGGCTAGCCAGGTCCATTTCCTTTGTGGCGGTTTGTCGAAAAAGGTGTTCATTGGCATATATGATGCGTTGTTGGAGGGAGTTAAGGAGCTTCTCTCCTCTTTCATTACTTTGTCCTAGGCCATATTTTCCTACATGTGGTCCATCACATCTTCATATTTGCCTATGTTTGCATTATAGTTACCAATAATAAAAGTAAAATGTGTCTTAGATATACTCAAATATCTCGTTACGTCATCATAGAAGCTGTCAATTTCCTCTTCATCATATGACGTAGTTGGTGCGTATATTTTTAGGGAGTCTTGAATTATTTTTAGAGAGTATTTCCGATTTAATTTTAGGACGGTGAAAATTACTTGATTGGATATGGACTTCAGCTCTGAAATTTTTACCCGATGTTTAGGTGAAATGAGTATAGTTACTCCACCTTGTGAGTCTGTCTCGGAATTTCTCTGATATAGTATGCAACCATTTTTTAAGACGGTAGACTATTCCCCTTTCATCCTCGTCTCCCTGATGCCCAGTATATGCCATTTTATGTTTTCTAATTATCTCCAGCTCTGAAAGGTTTTCATCTATTCTCATTATCCGTGTGTTGTACGTAGCAATGTTAAATCTATGTTGGCAGCCTGTCGTAGCTTGGTGATTCGTACCACCCCTGACTCGATTCCTTGTCCGTCCGCTGCCTTGGTCGGGGGTAATCTAGCAGCCAGGAGGGACTCGGGGC
This sequence comes from Adranes taylori, assembly GCA_009867245.2. Lineage (NCBI taxonomy): Eukaryota > Metazoa > Arthropoda > Insecta > Coleoptera > Staphylinidae > Adranes > Adranes taylori. The sequence continues at coordinate 20,804 of WYDF02088879.1, read as the reverse complement.
CTTTGCATTTCTTGTGAATTCATAGAAAATTTTGAAGGAAATATGGCTTTTAAAATGCCACGCTTGCCCTGCGGGTTGGCGAGTTCAAATTCAGCCGCCCATTCTGGATTAGACGCTGCCGGTGACTGCCCATTCTGAGTCAGATGCCAACCATTTGCTATATCTAGCTATCCCTACTTAGTTTAGCCTGCAGGTCCATGCAGTTGTCCGGGGTGTGGCACATGGCAACATGGAGTCATGAGGACCAGTTACCGCCGACCAGATTCCGTCTATGACGTTAACTGCGACTGTTATTGACAAAAGGTACTACCTCAACTACACTGCCCCATACTGCCCCCATTAGATTTTGCATTAGATTTCTAGCATTGAATTCAAGATAGTCACGTTCTTTGTTGGTTTACAACGATGCACTGTGGTACGCGTTATCAGCAAGTTTTAGGTTAGATTCAGGATTGTAAAAAAATAGCAGTTGTCACATTGCGACCTCTATCTAGGCATGGTTGCATCAACTTCATTACAACTTTTTCACCGAGTTGCTGATTGTTGGGGAGTACACGTTTTCCAAAGTACTGAAAGTCATTAGTTATATATTTCAAATCCAAAATATAATATAGCCAAAACTTTATAGTCAATTTATCCGGTTTATTTGGCATATATTGGATAAATCTACAGCAAGCTTTGCAGGGAAGTATTTGAAAATCGCATATGTTATCACTATTCCGAAAGGGGAAAAAGATACAACCAAACCAAGCAACACCTGGCCAATATCACTTCTTGGCGGTTTTTCCAAAATATTGGGGGCTTTGATCAAGAATAAACTTCAAAATTGGGCAGAAGAACAGAATTTTTAGAGCAAAAATATAAGGTAAACTGTCGAGCAGATAAGTAGCTAAAGAAGGGTTGCCACAAGGTTCTCCGCTGAGTCCAAACCCCCACAATCTATACATACACGATATACCAATAAAGAAAAGAATCCACAAGTCATTTTCCAATTCGCTGACGATATAGCCGTATCCACAATGCCTTGCCGTAGATATTATAGGAAGTTAATTTTAATGTATTAAATATTTTAATAAAATTGCATTATAAGCTGAATCACGTGGTATTAATTCCATAGTAAAAGTATAGTAGTTTCGATAGTGTAATTAATTGTTTTAATTAATAAATTAAATTAAAATATTCTTCATCTTTAAATTTTTTATATATTTCGTGGCAATGAAGGTTTCGAAAATCCAACCACACGGTCACAAAATATATTTACTTATTAAATTTTCTTAATTGAATATCAATCTTATGAACTACACATTTCTGAATACAACCACCATTGCACGAAATTACAGAAACCTATTATGACATATTGGCGAAGTGACGAAGGGTGGACTCCACTGACCCGATTATTGGGTTCTATATTGATGCTGTTTCCCCTACTCCCTCAAAATATATACTAGAATAATAAAAACGTGTAGGAATAATTAAAATTAATATTTGAGTCATTAAAATATGAAATGGTAGTTATTGTTTATACGCGGCCACCTATATAATGAACCAAACGGATTTTAAATCGTATAGGCGTTTGAGTTTGTTTTATTTCCCGTTGAGAATTGCCGCGTCCCAATGGGGAATTTAGGGCGCAATTACTAAACGGGAATCAGACAGACGGTTTGATTAATTTTGGAAATATACAGCACAGAGAGAATTGTACATATTTTCCTAAGGTTAGATTAAATAGTGAGTGCTTTTGTTATCTATAGAAACAGAATGTAATATTTTTTTACTATACGTGCTGATACTTCTTTTTTACTGTTTGGAACGAGATCTTATTCCAATCAAATTTTGTTATTCAAGAATATACAAATTTTCACGTTATGTGCCAGAAAATATGCAGAACCCGAATAAACGTATTCTGTTCTTGTTCCGGTTCATACAAAAAGGACGAAAGATTTCTGACTAAATTGGACCTATGGATGAAAGTTATTAAATTGTTCTTTAATCCTAAGTACAGTAGTGCCGCGGTTATCGAGCTCCGAGTTCCAGGTTGACCGAGGTATGTAGTCCCAAAAAGAAAATTAAAAAATTCATTCGGATAAAGTGCCGCGCAAAGCGAATCCGCGTAGCGGCAAATCGATCATAATACTGTACTGCGTAGTACAATACTGTATGTACGGTACTTATATTAGTCAAAGTTAAAGGAGTGTTGTGTCTTTGGATACTAAATTACAAGCCATCAACAGACTCGATAAAGGAGAGAATGTGACTTCAGATTTAGGTGTGGGAGAAGTGACCGTAGGAGACTGGAGAAGAAAACGGCTGAAATAAAAAAATGGTGTTCGGAAGAAGACAACGAGAGTGATAAACGAAAAACTATGAAAACCGGTTTGAAAAAACTTCGGGTGCCTTGTTCATGTGGTTTATACAGCTCCGGAGCAAAGGAACTCCAGTGAGTGAGCCTATACTACAGAAAAAGGCTATTGAATTCCACGAAAAGTTTAAAGCCGGAGAAGAAGAATTTATAGCAAGCAGAGAGTGGCTTCGTCGCTGGAAAACAAGGTTTGGAATCAGGGAGCTAAACATTTCTGGTAAGAAATTATTGTCCAATCATGCCATCGTACTGAAGTTCAAGAACGAATTTGAAGCTCTGATTAAAGATGGAGATTTCTCACCTCCACAGATATTTTTCTGTGATGAAACGGACTTGAACTACCGTATGCTTCCTACAAAAATACTTACTTCTAAAAAAGAGGCTTCCGCTCCTGGTTTTAAAAGGTCAAATGATAGAGTCACACTCATGGCTTGCTCTAATGTTGGAGATTATAAGTTAAAATTATTGATGATAGGGAAATCTACCAAGCCCCGTGCTTTCAAAAATGTGTCTATTCCTAGCCTGTCTGTGCTCTACAAAGGAAGTCCAGTGAGCCTGTGCTGTACAAAAGTCAAAAAAATGCGTGGATGGAGGCTAAAATTTTTAAAGACTGGTTTTTCGGTGACTTTGTGCCATAAGTTGAAAAGTTTTTAAAAGAAAACAACCTGCCTCGAAGAGCGCTTTTAGTAATGGACAACTGCCCTGCTCATCCTGATACAGAAGAAATGATTTCAGGCGATATTAAGACCATGTTCTTACCGCCCAACGTCACGCCTCTATTCTACCCCATGGACCAAGGTGTGTTGCAAAACCTGAAGCGTACCTATAAACGCAAACTTTTGAAAAGCCTCATTAGCGCAATTGATGAAGGAAATGACGTCGTACAGACTCTTAAAAGAATCACACTGAAAGATGTTGTTTACATGTTAGCTGAGGCATGGAACGAGGTGAAAAGTTCTACTCTACAGAAGTCGTGGAGGAAGTTATTAAACGTCACGGAAAATCAAGAAACTTTGCCCATAGAGCATGACAATGAAGGCGAACTCAGCCTTGCACATCTAGTTCAAAGATTGCCAGATGAAACAATCAATGAAAACGATGTAGCCAAGTGGATCAACGCAGACGAACGAGTGCAAGTGACTGATGAGATGATAGTAGAGGCAGTGCATGTAGAGGCTGAAAAAGATAAAAGTGACAATGAAGACATTGAAATGGAGAATGAGAAAATGAGCCCCAGTGAAGGAGGCAAAGCGATGGAAAAGGCCATCGAGTACCGAGAGCAACAGTCAGAGACAACTTCAACAGACCTTCTACTTGTACGACGATTTCGTGAAACGGCAGCAAAAGAAGGGAGCGAGTTTCGTTAAACAAAAAACTTATGAACTTCTTCGAGAAATAACGTTTTTAACTGGAACATGTAGTCTTTTTTCATTTTGTATTTTTATTTTATTTTTATTTGCACTTCATTTTTTCATTTGAGATACTAGTTCAACAGACGTTTCCCTCTCGATTTCTGACAGAGTCCGTGTATCCGAGTTTTCGATAATCCGAGGTACCCTTGGTCGACATTACCTCGCATAATCAAGGCTCTACATTAAATCATTCTCTGTGCCTTCGATGATGAGTATGTCATCAACATACCTCCTGTAAAAGACAACCTTTTTTGTACATAATAACTTTGATGAGAACAACTTATTTTCTAGATATGACATAAATACTTCAGCAAAAAATAGGCTGAGACATGAATCCATAACTAGGCCAGAATTTTATTTGTAGATAGTATTGTTGAATTTGAAGTAGTTTTGATTCAAACAAAATCTAAGTAGAGCAATAATGAAATTATACTCGTCATTTGACAATGCACTTGAAAGAAGTTGCTCAGAAATGATGTTATGGACATCATCACCAGAAATCGAAGAAAAGAGGTTCACCACATTTAAAGAGATCAATTTGTAATGTTCTTTAAATATCAATGATTTTAATTGTGTAATCAAATCTATGGAATTTTTAATGCTGCATTTTTTTCAACGACAATGAATTCCTTCAACTTGACATTGAGCCATTTAGTGACGAAATAACACAAGATTCCGCAAAAACTCACAATGGACCGAACAGGCAGATCAACACTATGCAAGTTAATTGCCGTAATGTCATTAATTTTATGAACTTTTAGAAGAGTATAGATTAACGGGATGATATAGTGAACAGGAATCTTCAGGTTGCTATTCTTAAATTTGTTTGGTATATTTCTCAAAATGCTATTGAAGACCTTACGATGTTTGGTTGTTGGATCAGAATTAAGAATTATAAAATTATCTGTGTTGAGTATTTTGAATGTATAACTAAGGATTTCTACTAAGGTAGGATTTCTACTAAGGTAGAGGATATCGACTACCTTACAACTAAGGCAGTCGACATAATTTAAAATAAGGAATGAATTCCCCTTATCTGCTTTAGTAAAAGTGAGATTATCTCTTTTGCCGATCGTTTAAATTTCTCCAAAAACTGTGAAATCTGACTCGTTATTATTATGATTGATTGGTTTCTTGTAAATGTACAATAATTTACTGCAAAAATCATGATTTGCCGTTAACTGTATATTATTCTCTAGTATATTCAAAAGTTCTGCTATTAATAAAAATCTATCTTTTTTGTTCAAATTGAATGAAACATTGGCTTTCAGAAACGAATTTAGAAAAATCCAGCATTGTAAATAAGCATTGTAAACAGTCATCGGGTAACTTACTACAGATCTATTTTATGATCAAAGTACAAAGATAAATATTAGTTATTGATTATACCCTATTCTAATTAATTACATCTTAAATAAATCAATTGTACATAGAAGCTATGCATGGGAACAAAGTCCATTGACCGACGCCACACAGGTGTTATACAGGTGTGATACAAATTAATCATGACTAAACGTATGCTTATCGATATGTGGAAGGGGACCTGAGATCTATAAAAACGGTTCACCCACAGCAGTAAGGGATAGTATTTTTGGGCGTCCGCCGAACGTCGTAATGTCCAACTAAGTAGCGAAATAATAATCCGGAATAAAATAATATTATATTAATAATTAAATAAGTCATGTCTAATTAAAGTGTGATTATAAATTTATTAAGTATTTTATTATGCATTCGTCTAATATAGCGTGGTACTTAGCATTAATATTTTTGGGAATAATTCAGATAAATTAACTTGAGTATAATTTTGATCAATAAAGTAAAGTCCAGTTTATTTAATAACAAGTTTGTCGATCAAGGAAAAGCTAAAATAAGTTTAAATAAATAATTAAGATAATGGTGCGTTACTCTAAAATAATAAATAAATAGTTTGTGAATAAACAGCTGAATAATTAGAAGATTCATCTTTAGGTTGATCCATCTGTGGATAAGAATAATTATTGGAATCCAACTTAGACCTATTGACACTATTGGAATTTAAGATGTCTCAAAAATTTATATCATCAGAACAACCAAATTATGAAAAAAGAGGTCAGTTTTTAGAGCAAACAATTTCGTATTTTATTTGATTTTGTAATCTTTACATTATTCAAAAATCCTTGTATACAATTGGTTCGACGCAATATCCCAAATTAATGGATCTACATCTTTGATTAAATTTAAATGAACATGAATGATGTAATTTAAAATTAATCTTATCCAACTCAACATATCCTATTCCGATTATTGACCTGATAAGCTTCATTTAGGCTTCATTTATTAACTTATCCTTCAAAAAAGAGGAATTATAACTATTGTTAATTAACATAAATCTAAAATATTTTGGAATCAGCTTATATTTTAAACATTCTTTCAGAATTTTAAAACATTCTTAAACATTCTTTCACATTCTTTGCATTGTATAACTTCCAAAGCAAAAAGATCTTATATATACAGGTCACTGACAAGAAAATGACTGAGACGTTATTTAATTGTAAGGGGAAGATATGTCACGTACTGAAAAATAATGGGTTAAATTAAATGTGATTTGCTAGAAGCAGGTTACCATTAGGTTCATAAATTATATTTCAATAAATTTAAAATGCATTCAAATTATATTATATTTAAATAGTTCGTAGAAGTTCTAATCACACGTGTTCAACAAAGACTGAACCTGCATCCGGTTCGTCATTGTATGATTTTACGCAGTAGAATTAAGAGGCTCCAGCTATCGAAGATAGCACTTTCTAATGCGCAAGCGTTCAAACTTACTACCTGTGAGCGAAGAATACTTCGAAAAAAATTCACAGGTTACACTTCCAAGTTCCGAGTGCCCTACAATATGAACACTCTTCTGCTGCGCCTATCACAGATCGTTTCAAATCTCTACCGTCTAAATATCCGACTCGACGTGATGCAGAAAACAACCCAATAGCCTACCAAAATCTTCATTCTGACTGGAAAGCCAGACACCACCGTAGCAAACTGCCACACGCAGACCCTTCCCACATCCGCCAGCTCGAATTATCCAAACCATGCAGAAACCTCCTGAGGATCTCCAAAAAATATCCTTGAACGAATCCCACTGTCCCTTAGATGATTCCTATATTATAAAAAATAAAATAAAAAGGCTAACACCCACTTGCGCAGCCATGGAGGTACAATTATACAAAACTACATATCAGGTTAGCATATCAGCTAACCCCACTAAACCAAACACCCTTCATCAGTTGACCATGCTATGGCCAAGGTATTGCAGGTTCCCTTGGCTGTCAAGTGAATGGTATACCGTATATCTTTTCTGCAAGCTATCAGCTTACCACAATTTCTAAAAGCATTCCACTCATTACAAGTTCCAGGCTGAAGAGGATGATAAATCCTAAAGCCTCCTTCAAACAAACTCTCCAATCTCCCTAAACTATATCAAATCCCAACAGGGAGTGGAGTTTTAGTGCGGTAGAAGTCCTACACTTTTGGATGCGTCGGGCATCCTTCGCCTTTTGAAGCTTTCTCTACTTCCTAGGTAAAACAAAACAAAAATATCGAAGATTCTGGGATGTCTATAAAAGTTAATTTCGGGCATTGGCTGGGGACATTAAAAATTAGTTTATCATCGAGTTAGGTAGTGCCCGATTCAGCTCTTTTATTAAAAAGTTCCAATTTTAAATATAACTTAGAGTCAGTAATCATGACTCGCAGTGTGACACTCGAATGTAAGATTTTATATTTAATTACTTAATTAATATTTGGTTTAAGGGCTGATCAAAAGATTAAAATCTTTTATTTTATTTCATCAATTATACATCAGAATAATTCCTTTAATTTGACTAAAATGTTATAATTCATAATTATATCTCTAATCATTTTTTAAATACTAACTATCTACATAATGCTGGCAAACATGTCAATGTAATATATTTCGATAATCATCATTATATTTTATAAAACCAACTAAATTATTTCCTTTGATTTATCTCCGACAATTTCGTTCAAATTACAGGTACCTATTTAAGCATTTGAAAGGCACCCCTAAGTCGCTGTCCCTCTTATTGGGAATCGACATTATGAGACTTGTTTTGGAAAATTGGGAAAGTGCCTTTTTAAATTGGGTCCATAAAGATATCCAACCTCCGTTATGCTGATGGTACTCTATTGATAAATCTGACAAGACTAAAATCATTGTCGTCGACGAGTAAGCAACTACAGGTGTGTTATATTGTGGAGCAGGCGGTAATCGATTTTTTCATTTATACGCAACCCAATATTGATTATCGAGAAGGCCCCGAAGCAAAATCTGAAGGCACTCTAGTTGGACAAGGCAAAAATGCTGAGGATGTCAAGAATCTGGAGATGCCATAAAATCAGTATTACCACTGATAATATGACAACCTAACAGAACTATTTAAAAAACTTCAACGATCCAGTTTAGCGTATGGGCTTCATCACGATTGTTGACGTGTAAACAACTACAGACATGCTATATTTTGAGACAGCCGGTACTAGATTTTTTCATTTATGTGGAAGTCAAGATTGATTATCGAGAAGACTCTGAAGAAAAGATTCGAAGCGCCGCATCTAGTTAGGTAGAACGACAATATCGGTACTGACAAGGATCTAGAGATGTCATAATATCAGTATTGCTACTGATATTATGACAACCAAACAGCTATTTGAGAAACTTTGAATATCCAGTTTTGAGTGTGGTCTACGTGTATTGAAAATCTGACAAAAGAATCACAATAGTCGACGAGTAAACAACTACGACCTGCAGAACCATGCTATATTTTGGGACAGAGGATAGTCCATTTTTTCATTTACTTGAAAGCCAAGATTGATAATCAAGAAGGCTCCAGAGGAAAAATCCACAGGCGTATCTAATTGGGTAGAGCGACAATGGTGGCATGGACAACAATAAAGGTGGCATGACAACAATAAGTCATAATATCAATATTGCCACTGATATTATGACAATCTAACAGAACTATTTGAAAAACTTTAAAGGTCCAGTTTAGAGTGTAAATTTCGTGTAAATCTGACTAAACAAAAATCACGTTCGCTGAATAAACAACTACATGCATGCTATATTTTGGGTCAGGTGATAGTCAGTTTTTTCATTTATCCAAGGGTGAACAGGAGACAATTACTGAAGAAATTTTCTGATATCAATTTCATTAAAATATATATTATTTTACATATTTTGATTATAAATGTCGCTAATTTAATTTAGATGTTTTATTCTTTCTTAATAATTCAAAGTCATTTACAAATTATTTTAATTGAATAGATAAATAATATAAAAGTATTATTATAATAGACTAAATGTGTAGAATGCAATTTGCTGACTTTACAAGCTGATAACGTTCAATTACCAGACAAACCTTTAATAAATTGTAAGATATTAATTTCAAATACACTACTATTGTTTTTTATTTTATTTAGATATCGAATATTACCTAAGTATAAAATTTCATTGAATATTTTTGTTCTGATTAATTTAGAATTTTGTACGTTTCAGCGTTGTATTCGTTTTTGAAAAAAAATGTAATTATAAAGTATAATAATTTAATATGTACATATTAAATTGTTACAAAAATTTTCAAAAACTAAAATGCTAAGACATTAATTTTGTCACAGTGGCATTAAAGACATGCTGAACGTATTATTTACTGGCTATAATCAATTCATTGTTATTAAATTAACTATTTATTCAGTTCTTCTGAAGAAGGGGTAATTGTTTGTTTCCCTGAAACATGTCAAGTTTAAACATTCAATCCTCGTAAGTGTGTAAACTGTTACCATTCAGCGGCTGGAGGCTTTGGTTTTATTAAATAGAAGAAATATATGGAGTTTTTGGAACACTTAGTTTTATTTCAATGATTAGTTTTAATTCAATGATTAAGTCTTTTAGATGGTTTGAATTTACACATTTTCATTTTTTGTCAACACATGAGATTAAATGTGGACTGTTAACAGCACATCTTATCTTTTTGTTTTATTCATTTTGTCTACATTGTTAATTATTTGTGGAAGTAAATGAGTTATTTTTAGCGTTATTACCAAATACCTCATGTCTTATTTTAACCTAATTTTAATTTCCATGAGTTACTGCAATATCTCTTAATAGATTGTGCAGTACTCTAAATCAATTAATTAAATTAATTTTTTATTAAATTAAATATTTAAGTCATTAAAGGCATTTTGATAAATTAAACCAGCCCAAATTATAAGTTTAATTCTTATAGAATTAAACTTATAGAATAGAATTATTGTATATGTTTAATTTAAATTTTTTTTATTTGTTAAAATATTCTTTCTAAGCTACCACAGTTGCAGCAGATTTTTAAATTACAACACGAATTTCTTCTCGGTCATTCGAACCGGATCATGAATAATTGGGAGATGTACTTCAACCAATAAATAGGAATTAAACTTAAAATTTGAGTTGGCTTAATTTAACAATATGCCCTGAATGCCCTTAAATTAAATGATTTAAATAGTTATAGATCGTTCCTACTGCCGGCGCCAACAAGAGGTGTTCCAAAATCGCTCTAAACTGATAACCGTTCCGTGAAGCGCTATTTATTTGGTATTTTGGAACAGATATTGAGTTTGACAGCTGTCAAATAAAAATGCAATATGGCGGACGACAAGACGTTTCCGGTTGTCAAAATTTGACGGAAAAAAGTTATGGCGGATGGCAAGATGTTTCCGGTTGTTTTGGGGGAAAAAAATATAGTTAACTTTTTCCCCCAAACGTCTTGCCGCCCGCCATAACTTTTCCCCCCTAATTTTGACAACCGGAAACGTCTTAGAACGATTTTGGTAAACCTCTCGGTGGCGCGGTGGTGCTGGCAGTAGGACCAATCTACAACTACTGATTTACAGTGCTGCGTGATCTATTAAGATATATTGGAGTAACTCATGGAAAGTAAGATTAGGTCAAAATAAGATAGATACGAGGTACTTAGAAATAACTCTAAAAATTTATTCTTTTATTTCTACAAATAATTATCAATATATACAAAATTAATAAAACCAAAAGAAAACAAGTGCTGTTAAAAGTTCAAACAATTAATCTCAAGTATTGAGGAAAAAAATAATTATGTGTAAATACAAACTATGTAAAAGGAAATTAATCATAACAAAAACGTTCAATGAAGTTTTATAGTTATGCTAATAATTTATATCTAAATAAAATAAAAACAATAGTATGCGTAGTTGAAATTAATATGTAACAATTTATTAAATGTCTGTCTGCTAACTGAACGCTGTCAACTTGTAAAGTCAGTGAATTGCATTCAACACATTTAGTTTACCATAATAATACTTTTATATAGTTTATCTTCTCGATTATAATAATTTGTAAACGCAATGACTTTGAGCTATTAAGAAGGAATAAAAAATCTAAATTAAATTAGTGATATTGAAAATAAATATAAAATAACAATATATTTTAGTGAAATGGTATTATAAAATTTCTTCAATCATTTTCACCTGTTTATCTTTTGGATAGACAATGCGGAAGCAAAAATTGATTATCGAAAAGACTAGAAAGGAAAAATCTAAAGGCGTATCTAAAGAGCAGCGGCACCAAGAAAGATCTAGAGATATCATAATATCAACATGGCCACGAAAATCAATTTGGTGATATCAGTGGTGTTCATTTAGGTGCGTCAAACACCTGGACCCTCGAGACGTCGGATCGAAAAAAAATAGATGTTTTTGATAGGTAGTGTGTAATGTGCTCATTCATTTGTAAAATATACTTAAAATTTTATCATGATTATTATTATAGTAAGATATAAAATTCACTCTGAATATTACAGGAATTTTGACATAATTAATAAATTAAGATAAAACAAATATACGAAGTGGATTGTTAAATTAAAATAAACTACTTAATTGACTAGTTTAAATTTAAATATTTCGATATGATAAGAAATATAATCATTGTTTTACAATTTAGCTGTATCGTTAGGAAATAATTCTAGTTAATATTTTATGTTCAATAACTGCAGTTTTTCTTGTTAAGTAATTAATTTTTATTTGAACTTGTAAGATAAATTCGTGTTAATTTAGAACCTATATAACTTTTTATGTTTGAAAGTAGATCTAGGTTAATTACTTTTTGAACTGTGTAAACTTATGTAAATTTAGTAAGAGCGGTATTGATAAGAAGCTCATTTTTGTATTATATATTAGTGTGTATTATGTATTACTGTATTATATATTACTGAGGTCGCCAGCATGCTGAATCCATAGCTGTGCGAGCTACTAATAACCGAGAAAATTCTGAGACAATTTAGTCTCTACGAAAGAATTTATTTTATAAATATTGTAACAAGGCAAATTATTCTCGTTTCAAGTTAGTTTTATGATAGATAGTTTGAGCATTTGATGAATTAGGTAAATAATGGACGACTATATGGTGGTTTAAGCAGGTGAAATAAGCTAGAAAAAAGCAGACAATTACTGACAGGTGTACCATAAATAAGTTTTACAATTAAAATGTAGAAATGATCATTGGATCGCGATTGAACTCTATAGTATTTAATTAAATCTTAAACACTTCGTTTACATAGGAACATATATAGATTCATGGAACAAGCAGAGTGGGAGAATGGTTCATCGCTTTTAGCATTGTATGTGTAAATAAACCAATCGAATTTATAGGAAATCAATAATAGATGAAGATACACGGTGTGTTGCACTAGTGTATGTGAAGACCTGGTTCGATTTATGCTAATCCTGGCCGAAAGTAATCAGTAAAATATGATGAGAAGTAACCAAGTGGAATGCAATAGATGAATGCAATTTACCATAAGAAGAGGAACTATAATGGAAGATTTCAACGTAACTATAATAGGAAACAGCTAGCCGAAAAAGATTTAAGAAGCTACATAGAACCGACACAAACGAATTTTTGTGTTAAAGAGGCAAAACCCTTGTCACTGTGAGTTTTCAACAGAAATCCATAAATTAATTCAGATTAAATTATAATTTATTGCAAATGAAATCATGATTAAATTGAAAGTGTTGAATTTAGTATCCGAAATAAAATGAACCATGAGGCCAATATACATCAGTCGGTAATAAATTAAATAATTATTTTGAGTATGAATTCTTCACTTGAATGAAATTAAATGGGCAAGCAACAGGTTTATTTATTGAATTAAATTAAAATGAATTACTAAGTTAACGGTGCATAAATATAAATTAAATTTGTGATGGTACAATAATTTCATAATTAATTTGGGCACCACATGACACATACATGTCACTTTAATTAATTTATATGAATGTAGTATTTGTATGTAGTACTTATGCACGTAGTACATATGTATATGTACGTAGTACATGAGTAACATTTAATTTTTTTAGTTTAGCATCAAGTTATTTATTTAAATGAACAAGTATTTAATTGAATTGCATGTGTGCATTTCTGAAATTATTATCAATACATTTATTTCATTCTAAAGTGCCTTGCCTAGGAAAGATAATTCGTCGTTGTTAAGAATGCGCAGGGCTAGTTTCCCAGGGATGCAATCAATTCAAAGGCAGTTACAAAACGATTTATTAAATAGCATCCATAATCCAATTATACATGGAACGATAAATATTTGGACAATCATATTATACATAATTATTATATTACTTTTCAGCTTATTAGCATGAAAATTAAGATTGTTTAAAATGAACAATGAATCCAAAAGCAATAAATTAAAACAAGTACAACCAAAATAAATCCAAAAGGAGACCGAATCGAATATGACGTTCCGACACCGAATAATCCAGTCGTTCCGATAGACACCATTCAGTTGAAGCAATAAATATAGCCTTCAATTTGCAAAAGATGGGACGAATCATGTTCCAATTATTTATACAACACATAATATCTATGAACTGGTAACATCACAAGAATTAACAGAATGGTGACACGGCCTAGGCAAACGTCAATGCATAAAAATTAATTTAGGGGGGTGAACTCAATTTTGACTCGATAAAAGCTATAACTTTAGATAAACTGAAGTAAGCATTGAAGAGAATCTAAGCATCGAACGCTACAGTACCTAAGAAGGTAAGAGTGGATCGCTACGTTAGCTTAATGAAAAGAAACCCCTCTCACCATGTCACGTTGGAGAGTAGCAGTATCACCCTTACGGAGAGCACCCACCAAAGTAGCATATTATATGGTACGTGCATGACAGTGGCGTTAGACAGATATTTACTTGAGCACACATTGGAGTGGCGTGGCATATGATCTCAGACAAGAACAGATTAAAAATGTCATCCTCAGAGGATGAAGATATGTTAGTTATGGTAAATTTAGCTTACATTAATCAAAATCGCTCGAAACGTCGATACCGGGTGCATCCTTATTGGAAAGAGAAGCAAATCTCCAGAAGACGGGCAGTATCTCCAGAAGAACGTGTGTAAATAACACTAAGGTAAGTTATAACTTTTATTAGCATAGATATATAAAAAAAACTAAAATAATATCTGAAAATAATACATAACTAAGTATAAATTATAATCCATAATCAATACAGATAAGTATATAATAAAGAAACTGATACTAAAGTATATTGTAAAACAAACTGAATGTCATAAAAGGAAATGAAAATAAAAAATTAAATATTATTGGTCGGTTGTCCGAACTGTAGGAACTGCATGAAATTTTCTGAAAATCTACTTTGGGTACCATTTTGCCCAAAGTGATCTGCCCTGATCTTCCGTTAGTGTCCAGTGATCTATCTCTACCAGTGATCTTCCGTTACTGACCATGAATCGACATCTTGATTCATTTGTATTACAGTTTTGCATCTCCATATCTGATTTCCTGTTGCAGTCCATGAATCTAAAACTAGATTCGTTAGTATTTTCTTCCAAAATGCTCCCAGCCCTCGACAAAATTCCTATTTTGAAACATCTTTTTTGACTATCGTTCGTTTGCTTCATATCTGGTAGAACACTCATTAAAAATAAAACATCAGAATTTTCATATTTTAGTTCCTTTGTTGCAGCCTTTTACACCGCTACGTTTTTACTCTGAACATAGTCCAGTGCAGATTTGTTTACATCTTTGAGTGACGCTACAGGTGTATTAGTAGAGCTCATACTATATTTTTTGTTGCTGTAGTAGGTGGATAGGTATCTTGTCGACTAGCATTACGAATATCATCTGATGACTCGGTCTAGTCAAAAGAAGATTAGCGGTGGGTATCGTCTGTTGACTTGGGGCCATTACTCGATGATGGGAAATGACTTTGGCTTTCCACATCTACTTCAGATTAGGGCTCATTAACTGTATCATCGTTATCGCGGTCAAACTCGCTAGCACCATCTTCAAAATCATTATCAAAATCGCTATTACCAACTGCAATGTTGGTGTAGTAGGTATATAGGTATCTTGACGACTATCTTTGCGAACATCACCTGCCAAGACTGATGACTCGATCAAGTCAAAAGAAGATTTGTGGTGGGTATCGTCTGTTGACTTGGGGCTATTACTCGATGATGGGAAATAACTTTGGCTTTCCACATATACTTCAGATTGGGACTCGCTGTCACCAACTTCAAAATCATTGAAATGATCTGCTGCTTTACTTGGCAATGATATTGCCATGCTACTTTTCATCTGTTGAGATTTGGTAAACGGTAGTAAAAAGTCATGTACTCAGCAAGATAGTAGGGCCTTTTCTATTTTGCACCAGACCCACTAGGTGATGTATAGAAAAAAGTAATAAAGAAGCTCCGTCTACCTCCAAAGCCATTTGCGTCCATCCTTATGATATTGGACAGTTTCTATATCAATCACTTGGTAACGAGAGAATTAAAATCCTTAATAATATGTGGATTCCTATTCCAACATATGCATTTCCTTTACTAGAGAAATTTGCCGTAAGGAAGTTAAAATTTCACTACAAATGGTAAGTGGTTATGTTATTCAGAAAAAGAAAAAGGTTCATTTTGCAAATATTGTTAAACCTTTGGGAGCTTTGTGTAAATCTAAATTTGATAGCTGGAAGAAATCAAAATAAGTATTCAAGGAACACGAGAATCTAATGTATCACAAAAAGGTGGTAATGGATTATGAAAATCTATGAAAAATTGTGAAAGGCAAGGAAGAACCGATAATGAAATTAATACGATAGATGTAGATATACAATTACAAATATAAAAAAAACGTCAAAAAATTATACCAATTATTGAGGCAATTCTGGTATGTGGTAGACAGGAAATCGCCTTACGTGGTCATAAAGATTATGGTAACATCAACATTTATATAGAAAATACAAAAAACAAAGGGAATTTCAGAGCAATTTTAAAATACAGCAAAGGCAACAGGAGACAATGAATTACGAGAGACGTTGGAAAGAAAAAATATGAAGAAGAAATATATTAGCCCCATTATTCAATATGACATTATTGACAGCATACACGAAGTAATGCTCAAACAATTAGTATCACGAATCAATGAAGCAAATGGATTTTCTGTTTTAGCAGAGGAAACGACAGATGTGGCTACTGTAGAACATATGCATTGACTCTTTGCGTCAGATATATTCATGAAAATAGCGTATATGGAGACTTTCTTCAATGTTGAAGGATTAACTGGTAAGCAGTTAGCAAACTCAATTTTGACAGGATTAAAGGAATGTGGAATAAACACTTCAATTTTGTATGGTCAGCGATATGACGGTACAAGCAACATGTCAGTTTCTCATTTTCTCAAGAGAGGGTCCCACATTCGTAAGATGGTGGCATAAATTGTAGAAATTTAGAATTATTTAAAAATTACGTATATACAACTGTGCTTATAATTACTGTATTGTTTTTATACTTCGTCCGCTACATATTTACAAGTGTTTGGTATAAGTAGCACCCTCTCTTGCTCTGTGCAAGTACTGAGGAGGGACTGACGTAGGTTCACGACATTACCGACATGGAGTTCTACATTTCCCGCCGCCATCTTGTGAATGTGGAGCCCTCTCTTGAGAAAATAAGAAACTATTATTGTTCAACACAGAAATCCCTACTACTTCTCAGTTTTCGGGGATAACATCATTTATTTCATCCTCTTCAGTGAACACTAATTCATTCGGTTACACTTAAAATAACGTGACAATATTTTAAAAGACATTTCTAATCCATTGAGCATACATACTATATATATATATATATATATATATATGCATTGTAGCAATAGATTTCCATTAGGCAACTACTAACAACTACTGTAGGTTATCTATTATTAACAAAAGTCATAAACTAATGTCTTAGGCGGCTATTAAAAGACGAGTCCTATATAAGTTTCCGCTTAGGTATCATTTACATTCCCAGAAAAGCAAGTTCAGATACCATTATGAATTTTACAAATAAACCAAAGTTAACCACTTAGACGAAAGAATGAGTATATACATATATGTGTGATGAAAATATATACTGGTGAGTCAATTTCAGTTAATACGATACTGAGAGCATTACGATACGTACATTTTACTGAATTATTTCATTTGAACACGCGAAATCGCGTATCTAATGTTTGAATGTTCAAACAATAGTTTAACGTTATCAACAATACATAATTACCTTCGCAGCGTTTATACGTGTATGGTAAGAGTCGCTAGATATAAATAGTGGACTTATCCTAGTGTCAAAGTTATTTAAATTAAATAATTTTCGAGCTATGTATATTGAAATCAAATAAATGATCAGTTTCAAACAAATAATTTCAAATTTTTTGTTTACTACAAAATTTCGCTTAATCCCAAGGCATTTATCAAGAAAACAAAGCAGGATTTATTAACTCCTATAAAGAGGAGTATTCAGATGATCTTTATCAACACCACCAAAGGTGTTGATAATGCTCATCCATTATCAACACCAAAGGCTCATCCATTATCAACACCACCATTATCAACACCAAAGGTGGTGTTATTAATGCCGATAAACTTATCTGTGAATAAAGTTGTGTCCCTTAAAGGTTATTAGTGTTCCCAAATCATACTGTATAGAGTTCAAAGAGATGTTTATTAATTTGGTTAGTAGTTATGACATGAGAAATGGTATGAAAGGTAAGAAGCTTCAGTTGAGCAAGTATTGTTGAAACTTTAAAATTGTAAACATTGGTACAAGATACTGACACATATAGGTTTAGTTAGAATGTTATTGTGATTAAAAAATTGTTATGCTGACGAAAAGATACATAAAAACTGTGACACAATGGTAGTAAAAAAGTATAAACAATGGTGATGAGTATTTTGGTTGTGTAACTAATTATAGCAGTATCAGCAGAATTAAGCTGATTAACAATCAATCGGTAACGATAATGAGGCCAGCAAAGATCTAAGAGTATGTGAAAATTTGCTAGTGATAAGTGGGTACGAGTTCATTAAGTGAGTCAGCAACAAGAGGTTAAAAAGTAACAATTAATAGTGCAACGCGTGCTAGTTGAAGTAGGGTGAGATTCGTGTATTCGCAAAATAGTCAGTATGTCGGAATGATTTATTTGTCACGTTTATTTTTGGCAGAGAAGGTTGTTCTCTCTGAGGTGACGTTGGAAGAAGAAAAAGTTGATTTAATTATATGGGTTAGCGTAGTGACCCCGCTCTCCTTCCTAGGTACTAGGGTCGACTATTACTTCTAGAACTATGCACTCAAACTTAACACTTGCACTCAAATTTAACATTTAATCTGAGCATTTTTATTTTGAACAAATAATAGCCACGATCAACCTTAAACAGTGGTAGTAGCCTCTATATTTTGGGCTAATAAAATGAAAGAACGTTTAAACTTAGCTAAGAATGTATTGATACGGTTTATAGCAGTACAGTCACATAAAATATTCGTTATGTATATGAGGTAGTAATAAATAATAAAGTTACTTACAGTTTTCTTGGAGTTTCTACACAAACTTATTCTATAATTATGCACATTGATCTTTAATAATTCTATTTCGGTTGCTTTTACTTTATGCTAATAATTAAACTTGTGACTTCTAATTTACTTTTACTCTTCTTGCCCTAACATTACTTTATTTATTCCCGATTACTGTTCCTACTAAATGTGACTCTTTAATTTAATCATCTTTAATGTAGTTATTAATTATACTTTTAATCCGAATTAAATCATGGATTTATATTCAAAAATCATACCGACATAGTGACTACTTTGCGAATACACGAATCTATATTACTCCTACCCTACTTAAACTAGCACGCGTCCCACTATTAACTGTTGCTTTCTATACTTCTTGTTACTGACTCACTTCATGGACTCGTACCCACCTATTACTAACACATTTTCACATATTCATACACCTTTGTTTTGTTAATCAGCTTAAGTCTGCTGGTACTACTATAATTAGTTACGCAACCAAAACTACTCATTACCCTTGTTTATACTTTGCATTGTTACTGCCATTGGTCCCAGTTTTTATGTATATTTTCGTCAGCATAACAATTTTCTAATCAGAATTACATTCTAACTTAACCTATATGTGTGAGTAGTACCAATGTTTACAATTTTATTGTTTCAACAATACTTACTCAACTGAAGCTTCGTACCGTTCATACAACTTCTCATCTCATAAGTACTAACCAAAGTATTAAACATCTCTATGGACGTAACCATCTCAACTTAAATTTGAAGACCCATTGTTCTTTATTTTGTAAAACTATATACAGTATGACTTATTTTATATGATGAAAAACTCTATTGTTACACTTCACCGCATCTATTCATCCTGACTCATTTACATACTTTCTAAGTATTTAATGTTCAGACTCTCTCACATTCAACTAAACAGGAACGAGTGCATTTTGCCTCATGCCTCGAGCAAACTTTAGACCGTCCGTTTAGATCACCGTACTGTGCTTTACTTCTTTGATAGTCGTTTTAACATGTGATGTTAAATATTGTTCAGTGTGATACATTTCGGACACATTGAATATAAATTCAATGCTCCAGCACTGCTAGCAGCAGAACGAAATTTCGCTGTATACCAAAAGCGTGCCTTGCACTCCTTTCCATTTTGTATTATTCTCTTAGTTACATTTATGTACCGAGAAATCTGCTTGCATCAAAAGCATATTTAATTTTTCTCTTTATATTTTCGGTACATGGCTCTATTTGACAACATTGAAACAGTAAACCTTTAGTCTATCTAGGCATTTGTTCATGTAACAAATTCCATTGGATTCGATTCAATAAAGTTATTGAATTTGAGAGCACAGCCCGATAACAGACAGACAGAAATAACACAGCGATATTTTTTAAAAACTATCTTTTTAGTCTCAGGGACCATCTTTAGGGTATTGGGGAAAACCGACATCTCTGGTTATAAGAGTTTTCATTAAAACAATCTTAATAACTTTGATAAACCTTCAATAATCAATCTTGCCTTCAAGAATGAACCTCAACACAATATAAAATGAAAATAATATCAAGCAACATGTCGTCTTCATCCACAAATACAAATGGATAAAGACAATATGTTATTTCAATATGTAATGGTCCACGACATTATAGATGTTTTAATTTTTTTATATATGTCCAAGTCATGGACAGTGAAAAATATTCAAGAAACATTTTTTTTAAATTATTATATTTTTATTTATTGTAATATATTATTATTAAATCTCTTAAAATGTAGGGCGTATAGTTATATAGACAGATTGTTTGCATAATTATTTAAAAATCCTTAATCAAATAAAGATGACCTCTTTAATCGATTAAGAAATAATTCTAACGCAAGCAAAACTATTATAAATGTTATTATTATTGCTTGTGATGTAATTAGAGTGCACGCATATACAATTACGTGTCTAAATGTATTATTATCAAAACAAATATCACATTGCATTACATTATTAATTTGATTAATCTGGTTCATACTAATATGCATCATCAACATACATTACCTTATCGTTCGACGGATTCCAATGTTTAAATGTTAATAAATGCACAAAAATATTGATTACTTTACAATTGGA